>JAQQZZ010037586.1:0-10513 GCA_030265115.1 Mopalia vespertina | reverse complement strand
ATACTACTTCCGTTATTACCGAAATTAAACGACAGCAGATTGATTAATGTTGTTTTGAAATCAGCAAACAATGGAACGTTGTAGATGCCATACCTCACAGACAAGGCGAACAAAATATTTCGTTTCATTATTTAACGGCATTAACGGATACTATCTCCCATAAAAACAAAATAGTGACATTTTTCTGCAGGAAAGAAAAGCAAATATTATACATATAACAATGCTTATTCCGAAAAAAAAAATTGGGAATACTTGTCCAACTATAGAAATTATATATATATATATTTATAATACTTTGAAGCCCAGTCAGTTAGAGCACTACTTCTCCTAACCAAAGCCGAGATCGAATCTCGTTGGAAGCAAACAAACATTTTCTTTTTCTACTATACAAAATTTATACACTGTGTTTATAACGAATGGAAGACAGTTTCAGAGTTTTCCAAATTGCTTTAATAGAGCTGGGTTGGGTTGTTCAAAAGACGTCCAGGCTTTAATTCGTAACGTCACAAAGAAACTCAATTATGACGTGACGTCACACAACATTGGTTTAAAGTTAATACACTTTTGAAAAACTGGCCCCAGAGGTTTGGAGTGAGCTTCCTGTTGCCTTAGTGCTCTCGGGGCTAAGTGGCAGAGTGAAGTCGATCTATTTGTGGTGTCTTTCTTTTGCTTTCTGTGATTGTCCAGTTTTTGTCCCGTCTTGTCTTTGTTTGTTGCCAGTTGTGTCGGGGGTGGTTCCCTTCATCCAATGGGCTGGCACACCGTCATACGAGTGAAATAACCTTAGATATGACGTCAAATTTCACCCCAACAAAGCAAGCAAGCAAATCCTTTAATAGAGAAAATCGTCTCAGGGAATATAGTGCGACTTTTTGTATGCATGCATGGGGTTGCAACTTCGAATCATAGTCTCCATCTTGACAGAGCTACAATGTATATTGGCCGCAGAATCCAATGAAGAGCCAGGTATCACAGAACAAACAGCTTACTACCGAAATCAAATGTAGTTTAATATAAGAACTGGTAGAAAATTTGAACAAAAGGTACTTCTTTAATACTTTTTAAATACTGAAAAATACACACATTAATAATAATTTTTATTTTTATTTTAGACTAAAGTCCATAAAAATTGTACAGTCATATAATATTTATAGATTTATACAGTGAAATCAATGAAAATCCAACAAAACTATCAAGAAATGTTGGTGTAATAAACTGCATCAAAACGCGGTTGAACAAAAAACTTTACTATTATGTTTTTCCCCATACGTTAAAGGGAAAGGCAACTGTTTTTCGACCTAGACTTTTTATTGCATATTTTCAAAGACAAACATCTGTATTAAACTTGCGATCGAATTAGTAAAGCCGTTAATTAGTTAATTTGAAAGGCGGAACTAACGCCATTGTTCCAAAACACAGTAGTTATATCATCTAGTCGTGACTGTCCCCTAATGTCTGCACTTATGGATGCTTTCATACAAAGCCGAACGCGAGGGTGCCAACCCCAAGCGAAACAACAACAACACACAACCGCTTGTACATATCAATCTGGTTCTAAAAATCGGATTTTTTAAAACCGCATGTCAGCTGAAAACATGCTAAACATATGTTACTCAAAGAGCTATTTTGATATGTATACAACCGATTAACATTGCACTTATATGACCAAGCTTGTGTATACGCCGTGTTGTTACAGATGCCTTCCAATGCATCCATAAACAAACGGGCACACTGCTGGCCGATCGTGTTTTCGAACAATGACATCAGTCCCGTCTGTTAAATTAACCAATTAACGGATATACGAATGCAAGTGCAATACAGATGTTTGTCTTTGAAAATATGCAATAAAAATAATAAGTTTAGGTCGAAAAACAGTTGTCTCTCCCTTAAACTACTGTAATATTGTCCGATACAGTACTTTTAATACTCACCTTAC
The DNA here is from genome assembly GCA_030265115.1 of Mopalia vespertina. NCBI lineage: Eukaryota > Metazoa > Mollusca > Polyplacophora > Chitonida > Mopaliidae > Mopalia > Mopalia vespertina. The sequence continues at coordinate 8,577 of JAQQZZ010037586.1, read as the reverse complement.
TCCATTTGTTATAACTAGATGTATATCTTCGCATTGAAATAATCACTCTGGTCCTATTGGGAAGAAATTTTAAAATTTACATTTGCATTGTATTAAAACATTTCAATCTCTTCTATTCACCCAAAGGTTTTTTCGTGATCACAGTAATATTTTGGGAAGGTATTGTGAAGGTATTGTATAAAAATTCTTCAAAACACAAGCATATAAGTCACATATAAATACAGTACTAAATATTAATACAGTTGTGTATTTAGTTTGATACCCGTGTCCAACGAAAGCTCGCCGTGTTTATTTGTGACTTATGTGCCGGAGTTTCGAAAGTTTTAGTTATACAATACAGCTTTAACAAGCAGATGAATCTATTTGGATATATATAAGTTACCACGCGTATTTCACAAACCTTACATGCAGTCACTGAACAAAGGGTTCTTTATTCAATTTACTTTCATTCAAGTTACACAGTCACACATAATAACTCGATGCAGACTCGCCAGTCCTTTACCATAGGTTGGATTAAATTATAGAATAGTGTGCTCTCAATATGTATGTCAATGTATCTTGCATGTCAGTGAATTAAATAAAGAATATAAACTGGATTCGTCGTTAGATAAAAAACATGTAAGAATAATCTCGAAAACGAAAGTAATATACCGTCTGAGAATGCAGCATATACAAATTATGTCACATAAAAATAATCTATCTAGAACGTTAACAATATTATTATAACAATAATTTACATGAGTAAGACTACAAGATCTACGCCATTCCTGAATTTTCAGACTGTTCTATCGTTAACCTGACATTGAGTTTGTTTGTTTGATTGGGGTTTTACGCCGTACTTAAGGTTATTTCACTTACATGGCGGCGTGCCAGCCCAATGTGTGAAGGAAACCACTCCCGACACCACTGATAACAAACATAAACAGAACAGGACAAGTACAGGACACTCACAGGACAGAAGAAAGACTTCACAAACATATCGGCTCTCTGTTCCTCTTTAGCTCTGAAAGCACCAGGGCAACAGGAAGATCCCTCCAAACACTCGCACCTGACATTGAGCCGTCTAAAATAGATAACAAATTATCTCCTCTTTCGTCAAGACTTTTGTTCGAGTATATTGCAGGCCCATTTACTTTGACATTCTTGCTGTGTGTAGTTTTGTAACTGTTTTAAATTAATTAACTGAGTGAGTGATACGGTGAAATAAGTGATTTTTTTCTGTTGTTTATCTCCCCTTTATAACCTTTGAATAAAGAACAATTTGTTTGTTATTTACGCCACACTAATATCCTTCAGACTGAATCGCTACGTTTTCATTGTTTGTCTCTGTTATGTTTCGAATCATTTTGTTTGAATTGTTTAGCGATTCTCTTCCCAGCCCACTTTTTCATACTGATGTTGCATTCATAGAATATAAGTTACCAGCATCATGCCGATCAAATGATACAGCCACATGGTGCTTGGTCGCATTCCATTTGGCGTCGGAAACCCCATTGGAGAAATGACCTGAAATTAGCCGAAAACACATGTCCGGGATTCCGAATGCGGGTAAGAGGGTTAGCCTGATTGAGTAAGCCGCATTGTTTATATTGGCGGTTAGAGGTTTGAGACTGCTATCAATTTACACGGAACACGCTGTATATGATGTATGTGATGATGATAGCTCGATCTCTTCAATTGGTTAACCGTCAGTAAATCTGAACTTTTCCTGTAGATTACGCGGTATGAGCATCGCACATCAACAGACTAACCGCCTTTCAACATTACTGATCAAGCCAGGAACTGTTCGTGAACTTTTTTGCGAGATCCGTGTACATTGTTCGTAATGAGCTGTACAAAGAGCACACAATCGTATTAGTAGTATATATTTATTGCAGAGAAAGAAATTTTGCCTTCCCTCACCCGGATATAGCCCCCATAAACAGTGTTCAAGTACAGACAAGATACACGGTGAATGTCAGATGTTAGTTAAATACCAAGATTCAGAAGATCTTCATCCACCAGGAATCTGTAACAGAAGACGATGGACCAGGGTATACTTGCTATAACGTGTGTGTCGGGCGCTATTCAACTTCTGTTATATTAACCTTTAGAAAAGTCATAGAAACGACTCATCACATAGGCGTACCTGACGACCTGGTTTGAGTGAAATCACCTATAGACAAGATTCCGCCAACACTTGCTTCAGGCAACGAGGAAAATAAAGCCGTTAATAGCGATTTCGTAGACGGATTGAGATAACATATAACATAAAAGATTAATTCACAGAGGAGTATGTACCTTATTTATTTACCTTAACGCCTTTACTGCAGTAGCTTTCAGCAAAAGTGGCGTGAAGAAAATTGATCTGTGCCAAGGAGAAGTTCTATGTCCTATTGTATTTACCAGTAAATGGTTGGCCCATTCCTGTACGGTATTATAAACTGAAGAGATATTGACCAACCAGGTGAGTAACATAACTTAATCGAGTTAAGTGTTGTTTATTTAAAATTCATTTGATTTTCGATAGGGACTAATAAGTATATATAACATTAAATAACCTTTATGGTTTTAGAAGAAGCAAATCAAATCTAAAGTGGTTATTTGTTTGAATGTATGTATCCATTATATAACGGACTCCTAAATAAATTTCCCATTTTAAAAGATTTTGAAAGTATTTTTCCACTACTGTAACGAATCAAGTCTGGTTTTTTAGTCTAATTCCTGTAATATGTGGTACTGGTTTTCACTTTTATTTACATTTATTTCCCGATGTTCCCAGTATATTTGGCTATCGATCAGTCAGGGGACTCATTTGGGTAGAGTTCTTTTTGAAGCGCTACTAATGCGTTATATCGTTCATGTATTGAAGTATATACACACGATTAATATAACCAATTATTTATTTATAAATATTCCAGATATTTATAAAATACAGTTTAACATGTGACTGGAGGATTCAAATAACATTTGTACGGCCATGGTCTATTATATTAGTTTATATTTAATATCCTGTAATTGCTCACGATCTTCACGGAAACCCGCATCAATCTAAATAATGCGACGGGCTAAAAGATATAATTATTACACAAATGAGTTATCATATCTTTATCATAAATATTATTCTGTCATAATTATCTGAATAATATGATTTCAAATAACGAGTTCCTGTAATTATTTTTATGTAGTTTTCGGGCAAAATATTAAGGCTTTGTTTCGATTTTTAAATGTATATTATAGCGATGGTTGTGTGTGTAGAAGCTTAGCAGAGCTTATTGGCTCGTTGTATATAGCTATGAGCAAACCAGTATAACCGGAACATTGGATAGCATAATCAGCTTTAACCAAAACAGACAAAAATTGATTGTCGGCCGTTGGTTTAAGCGGCTTTTGACAAAATACGGCAGGCGAAGTGATTCTGCATTAGATACATTATATATTTCTTTAAAAAAACTTCAATATGTTAGTTCATGAAACTGGTCAATTTTAAGTTGCAAAATTGCATTGTGGAAAAATAAGTAATGCAACAAAATGCATTATCGAGCGGGATTTCGCTTGGTTGTTATTTGGGAAATGTTTGTGACGCGAATTCAGTATAGGCGTACACATATAGTCCGATAAAGTTATGCAGGTGGTTTTACGGTACGCTTGTTTTCTTTCTTGATGCTTAACACCGTTCTTAAGGTTTGTTCGGTCATATGACGGCGGCCAGCCCGATGCATGGGTGAAAGAAACTATCTACAAAATGTATAAATACCAATCTATATCTATGGCGCATGTTCATAAATCTACTTAAGTATATTAAACTTTAGCATCATTTAGCCAAATTTTAGCATTTCATTTTCCCTTGAAAAAGTTAAATGTGAACTAGTTAAAGCGATGCTGTTGGTTGCATTAACCCCTATATCTCTTGAAAGGTTACCATTATACATCCTTAAATATGATATCGACTTATCGTTTCTTCATTTTATAAAATCACCTGAGGGTTACAAATATATACCTACCTACGACCACTGGTAGCTGATATTTTGGGCGTGGCCAACCCTATTCATGACGTCACGCAGTTTATACTCTTGTGTGTTGCGGGTTAATAAAACACTATACATCATTGCGAATTTAAACCGATTTGAAAATCTTGCAGAAAGCAATACTTTTTTGCCTTGTGGAATTGTAGATTTGCAGTTTAAAACTCTAGCTATAAAGGCTACTTGATATACGAATAGTTGCACACTATCGCTGAGTATAAAGTGAGTTACCACATTTATTAACTGTCAAATGTAGGCCTACTATAAACAGTGGACTCTATATGTCTTTTGAAGTAGGCTCCTAGTGTGACAAGCAAGAAATTTGATTGTTCAATATTTGTGAAGCTTCTGTTTAGTGATTAAAGTAACAAGACATGGCCGCGTGGATGAATTTGACTGTAGTTTAAGCAATACACAATGTTCAAGATCCAATTATAAAATGGATAGGCCTATAGCTCGATTAGAAAATTAGAGAGCATAATTCAACAAGAAATGATGCCCGTTTTACCTATATGCGTTTTATTGCAAAGAAGAGCATCGCTTGAAGCTGACATTTTGTAAATTTTACTTTTATCTTTTATTTATATATAAGACCACAAAAAGTTAATGAAATAGGTGTTTACGTATTTAAATTGTATTCTAAAATATAATCGAGTCTACTTTGTAAGTCGAGACATTGACTCTATGATACATGCAGGACATCTTGTTTTGAACTTCATTTATTTGCTGATCCGTGACAAATGTAGTCCCAGATATTTGCGGAAATTAATACGCGATGGCCTGGCATGGCGTGCGAGAGTTGTCTTATTATAGAAACTATCGCGAGAATACGATTGGACAACCATGTGTTAGGAATGGTGCTTGAGTACGAAGATAATTAGTAGCAGTGTATTGAACTTTGTGTGAAGTATGTCAATGGTTACTGTAATGATATGTCTGACAAGGTTCCAAGCACTGACTACAGACGAAAATATAAATACAAATTAATTGAAAAAAAAAAAAAGAAAGAATTCTGATAATTTATTAAACTCAGTATAATTGTAAAGAATTTTTGACATCCGCATGTTGACAAAGAAAAATGAAATTATACGCTAGGGTAAACCTGATATTACTTATATCCTGTTAATTAAATATAGCTATGGAGCTAGTTAATAAAGACTTGCAGCATCTCTCATTAGCCATTTGCTGTGACCTTAATCCACTACTATACAAAATTAAACCACGATTTTATTTATTGATGTAAGACGACAGAGATAGAAAGTTATCGCCATATCTGCGGAATCTACTAAAAACGTTGATTTCCTGCCTTCATATATTCCGAGGAAACACAGACATTTTCGCCTATTTATTACTTTGTACAATTTTTTATTATATTTTATTTTTATTTTAAAGACGACTACAGCTTAAATTGTTGAAAAAGTTTCCCCCCCCCCTAATTTATCTGTGGTATGATGATTTCTGAATTTTTTAATTTATTTTCCCAACCTAGCTTGAGTTAACATGCATTGCATAAAAGAATATACAATTGCCAATCCCTTAGGCGAGGCTGGTTCTGTACTGAACAACCTGTGGTGTAAGTTTGTTAAAACAGCTCGTCGGATACACTTTCTATAGCGGTTACAAATTTTTAATTAAATTTTTATATTTTTGCAGATAAATGGACATGAACACGCAGGATGTCATCCCCACTTAGTAATATTTAGAAACGCCCGTTAGACATGGAAGATGAGGGTTTTAATGACACAGCTCAACTTAACAGTTCTATGGACTTTCCTTTCCTCGAAACGTCTTGTTACGATGATCAGGACAATCGAAGCGACGAAGATATTGTGCGATGTCTTAATGGCGCTAAAGCCATGCAGTACATCCCCGCCATCTTGTATCTGGCAATTTTGATGATGGTCGGCACAGCTGGAAATATTTTGGTCGGATACGTGTACTATTTCCGACTGAAGAAAGGATCGTCACACTTCTTCATTTTATGTTTGGTTTTTCTAGATTTGGCAAACTGTTTAATTGGAATGCCCGCTGAAATAGTGGACCTCCTTTATCCGTTCATGTTTGATTCGCCAATCGTGTGCAAAGCTCTGAGATTTGTAGAGTCTGTAGTCGGCATTTCGTCCGCAGTTATTCTCATCCAAGTAGCGTTTGCTCGTTTTTATAAGATATGTAGACCCCTCCATAAGTTTCCGTTAAGTAAGACGCGAGTTCTCTCCTGGAGTGCTTTTACATGTGGTTTGTGTTTATCGTGGCCTGCTCTGTTAATATTCGGTAAGAAGACAATAGAGCTGCCTCGTGGCCTGCGGGGATGTGACTGCTCCACAGACGACCGCATGAAGGGCAGTGTTTACATTGTACTTTATTACACATGTCTTATTTGTGTGTTCGTGATAAGTGTTTCCATATTAACTGTGCTTTATATTCTCATCGGAATCAAACTCTGGAGAAAACGTAAGATGACCATCGTGGAAACCAAACCATATTTAGCAACCGGGACAGCTGCTCCGGGAGTTGAGGAAAATGCTGAGTCTCCGCGCAGCTCAACGAGCAGTAGTTACGAGACACTTCCAGAACCGGCATCGCCTAACTCGATTTTAAATTTATTTTTCAGGAAACTTTCGCTGTCAAGAAAAATTAGCAATACCAGCGTCACGGCAATAATATCTCGAGTCCAAGGCGAAGAGGAAAGTAGGAGAGCGAGTTCTGACACTGTGATAAGTGTGCGTCCAGCAAGGCCAACTATAAAGACAGGCAAAATGACTGTTATTTTATTCTCTGTAACCATTGCTTTCATATTAAGTTTCCTGCCCTATTTGACGATTATGATTTGTCGATCCATTAACGCATATTGTGGACAGTTTAGTAGTATTTCAGAAGAAGTAGTCTACAAAATTGCCTCAAAGTCATTTTTCCTAAATAATGCAGTCAATCCTATAATATATAGCTTTTTAAGTGAAAGGTTTAGGAGAGAGTGCTTAAATACTTTCCGAGAGATACAAATGGCTTGTGGTAAAAGGTGTTGTGTACAAAAGAGCTACTGAAGGAACACTCAACTAGACAAAAGTGATACTCGCGTCCGTAAAAACAATACTGATGATGGCTTATTGTCTCCACGACGAAGTGACGTTGACCGGACACGCCTCTGTCGCTAAATAACAAGTATTAAAACTGAAAACTTATCTGATTATTGTGTTAATTTTAATTTTCACTCTTATAAGTGTCGTCCATTTATGTTAACATGCAAGTTCTACACCCATCAAATTAAACGGAGTTATGGAAGCCAGTATAGCAATAGATCGGAAGCCCAATCGTTCATCGGCCCTTGGAGCTGTATAAATAGAAGCAGTCTCCCCATAGGGCATGGAAGTCTTATTCTCTTCCACTTGACTTCCGGGTACATCCAATCTCTGTCACTATATTTTTTGAATACCGAGCTTTCAGAGCAGTATTTTGTATTGCTGTTGAGTTCAGCTGTAGGGTTTATAGGGATAATTTGCATATTTTAACTTTTCGTTTATGCTTGAACTAGAAAGAATGGAGGGGGTACCCGGAAGTGGAGTAAAATACGTGAAATATCACAAATCACATGGCGTGACTTCCAGACCCCATTCTCCATGTAGACCCATGCTGATATGAACCAGATAACTAATACTACATTTAATATTACACTACTGACATGGAGCAAATGAAAATATGCCAACACCCAACTTAAAGTTTCCTGGACTGTAGAAAGTCTTGGACCGTAAAACAATCTTGAACTAACTAGAAACTACCTTGGACCGTAACAATTTTTGTTTGTTCGAAAACTAATCGGTGCCTTGGACAGACTTAAAAAATTGGGTTATAGTTTAGTTATAAGACTGTGGTATGTCAATATAAATACCCTTACAGTTTACATGGTATACAGACATGGCTGTGGAATAGCGCCTTAACTCCTTTTTGAATCCTTTAACCTGTTTGAAGTCGGACACAATCTAATCCAGTTGGAAATAACATGCTTGTTGGTTCCGATAATTTATATTGCTACGCTGTTTATAAGCCTTCTTAATAATTTCCTATGAAGATCGAATATCTGCTCCAGTAATTATGAAACAGGCGTATTAACTTTAAACGGCTCTGCATTCAAAGTTCAAAGAGATCGGGTCGTTTGAAATGAGAATTGACGATTTCAATTAAGGCCTTGCACTCATGTTTCGGACCTTATGTTCTAAGCATAGTATTTGAGTAAAGAATGAAGAGAAATGAATTCTCAAAGAGAGCTGAACGGTTTACATTTAACGATGGTGGTATTGTAGTGATTTGTTTGTTTGGGGTTTAACGTCGTACTTGAAGGGATTTCAAGTATATAATGACGGATTGTCCATTTCAAACTGTTCCTTGCTGAAATACGATGGAAAACCGGGAGGAAACAAACAACAAAAACATCCCCGCGAATGCCAGAGCTACATCGTGTTAAGCCTGCCGCACACGAGCGATTCTCCGTCGGCGACTAATTTCAAGAGATTTTCCGTCGGCGACAGCTTTTGCCGCACACGGAGCGATTCTGAGTCGGCGATTCTTCTAAAGTCAGCTG
>JAQQZZ010037575.1:0-10513 GCA_030265115.1 Mopalia vespertina | reverse complement strand
TTATTGAGATAATTGGGAGTTTGATGGTTAATGATCTTGTGGACTAATACAGCTTTATGGTACAGAATTCTGTCATAAAAAGTTATCCAATTGAGCTGTTTAAAAAGGATTTGAGTTGGTTTTAGATAATGAGCATTTAGTATGATTTGGGCAGCGCGTTTTTGAAGTCTGTATATTCTTTCTATTTGTGATTTATTGGCATTTCCCCATATTGTGACACAATAATCCATGTGGGGAAGTATGTTCCTACGTAGTACAACAGTTTAGCTTCTTTACGTAGTAGATGTCTCTGTCTATACAGCACTCCTAGTTTAGATGATATTTTGTCACACACCATGTTGATGTGATCTTGCCAATTAAGTGTTTAAGTGGTTAGCATGTCGGGCCTACTAATTCTTCTTTGATGTACCGTTCATGGGTTTGGGTCCATCTGTCGACCATCAGGGAAATGGGTCAGTCACACGATGTGGCTCCAGCAATCTTGATGGTTTTTATGAGGTTTCCTCTCGGTTTTCCACTATATTTAAACAGGGAACAGTGTCAAATGGAGAAACTGTCGTCATATAAGTGAAATACCCTTGAGTATGACATTAAATCCCAGTCAAACAAACAAAATGTTGTATGTTATAAGATTATCCAGTGTCTTCTCCATATATTGTTGTTGTATTTGATTTTGATAAAACTGTCTCCTCTCTTATACATGTAGTTCAGACACTCAAGTTGTACTCAAGTTAAGAGTTATAGCATTATGACAACAGAGGACCATGTCTCTGAAATTAGCAGATGTCAAAAATTATCCCAAGCTGTAGAAAACTGAAATTTACAAAGTTTCATTAACTTTAATGTTTTAATTGTCATTATTGCCTATATCGCCTATGGTCCTTACTTCCTGCAAAATGATCTTAATGCCAAGACGCCACTCTGTTATCCCATTGTCATATTTCAAAATTTTTGTGATGAATATTGTAGGTTTTTCCAGCGTCTCAACGACTATGCCTCAGCCATACAGTTCCTGGTTATGTCACAGTGTAATGATGAGGCCTTTCAATTGGCCCAGTCTCATAATCAGATGGAGGTGTATGCTGATATCATAGGTATGCTTTCGCAGCTCATACTAATAGTATGTGTGTTTGATTCCTCGTAATCGGTTACTTCACATGGATAATCCACCTGGTTACTGTATGATTTACAGGTCATACCTGCAATTCCCTGTCAAATATGAAAGGAAATTTAATAATTTGTTTTTCTAAAAACAAAGTTAAAATTGTAAAAGCACAAAAAGTCTGTAAAGCTACCCTCCATTGTTTAAGTTGCCTGGCCTAGCTATCTTCTCTACTAGTTTCATTTACCTATTGTTCTTTGAATGTTGGTGCAGATTACTAATTGCAGTATAACTCACAATTAGTCATCACCTTATATTTCGCTCTCTGTTGGCAGGCTCTGATGCAGTACCAGAAGATTATCAAAGTATAGCCCTGTATTTTGAAAATACCAGAAACCACTTCTTGGCAGGGAAGTTCTTCCTACTGGCTGGACAATACAGTAGAGTGAGTTAGGCTCTGTAATAATGGGAAATATGCTTCCACTCTCCAGATGTTATATTTTTGTTCACAGTTGTATAAATTTGTGCATGTGTTTTGTAATGTTTCATAATATGCTATGAAGGATTCTTCCTGGAAGACAAGTGACTTGTTAAACCAAAGAAACCGGTTCAAATTATTGTTAAAGTGTGCAATAATTCTCCTACATATAGTATGAAAGATATATCTGTTACAACCAGCTTTGTTGACACATTTGTGGGTTTAATTTGGAGCAATACTTTATCAACCCTGTGTCAGAGTTCCATGTTAAGAATGGCAGCCTCTTGTTGAGAGAGAAATTTGGTTTCATTCAAGCTTGAGCCTCTCTTAGCTGCTTTCTAGTTCAGTTGCTAGACCGTTGGCCCTGTCAACCAAATGTCCCAGGTTTGAATCGTGTGTAGGTACACTATAAGTAAAGATGAATCATCAGGTTCTATTGTCAATGTTATGTCAATAATATCACAAAAGATTGATCTTTTTATATGGCAGGCAATGAAGCACTTTTTGAAGACGTCCGGTGAAGATGCTCAATCTATAGAGCTGGCCATAGAGACTGTGGGCAGAGCTAATGATGATCAACTCACCAGACAACTTGTAGATTTTCTTATGGGAGAGTCGGATGGCATGCCTAAGGTAACAAACTCAACAGCATCACAGGTCATGTTTTTTTTAACTGTCAGGCTATTGATAGCCTGTTACATGTTTTATTGTTTATTGATGACAGCATAAGATACGGTTATAGCTAAATGTATGTATATGTAATTGGTTATCTTCTCAAACATTTTGCCCTGACCAGTGAACCCTTAATCGATCTTTATTGCCATGGTAACCAGTATTGAACTGACTACATTGCCATGATTTCAAGATCAGTTTGCAGTAAATTGCTTTGTGGAACATTATCAAGGCATTTCTGACTGGTGTTTAATATTATGCACAAGAGTATTTCACTTTAATTTATGACTAGATGATTCCAACAAGCCACACAAACACAACCATATAATGTGAAGTGTTTTGGTGAACAAATAATGTTCCTCCAGTGCTATGTAAAGACAGCAAAACAAGGCTTAGAACATACTGTCCTTTGTGAGATGGCCATTGTCCAGCTAAAATTAAATATACATTTTGTTTCAACCGTTGTTCAATCTTGTTATCCTCTAGTTTGTTTTGGGCTTATTTCTAGGATTTTGAACTTCATAACGACCCGATGTATGATGGACAGATCACTCCTAAAGTAGGCTTAGTTTGCTGCTGTTATCTGTTCAATTTGGTGGGCCTTACCTGTTTGACCCGCCTTTCATTTTTTTTTTCTGTTTTCCATTTATTGTGTTTTTCTTTTACTTAAGACCAATGTTTTGGTACACGGAGGACTGTGTGATATTGATTGGTATTAAGTGAGCTTTTACAGGTTACATCCAGTATGGAGAAAGTGCCATCAGTAAATCATAGTACCTTAAGTATATTGTAAAACATCAAACAAATACACTGAATGATGGTTAAATAATTTCAGGATGCCAAATACCTTTTCCGACTATACATGGCTTTGAAGCAATTCAGAGAAGCTGCTCGTACAGCCATTATCATTGCCAGGGAGGAACAAAATGCAGGTATGCCCCTTATAACCCTCCATCCCAAGCAATGTTTGTCCAAAGATTATCTCATGCTGTTCATTCACGCTCAGTAGGAAGTGTATGCATTTCCCTGGAGGTTTGAGGCACCACACAGTTTGATGACATTGGTCAATTTGGTGTGGTTAAAACACTTCATGGGTAAACACAGCCCCCCGCCACTTCAATTTCTGTTCTCAATTAAATAAAACTGACTAAAAATAGAGTATTTGTTAAGAGGAACATGTTTAAAACAGGTCTGATTTACAGTGTCTGGATTTTACGGACATTGTATTTGACAGCAAATGTAACTGCATTGTCATGCCAGTACTTTTGGTCTGAATGGAATTTGTATGTCTATTTGCTTGTGGTAATTGTACTCACACCAATAGACCTTCATCTGATGACCGAAGTGTCAAGCTTGTAGGAAGGTCATAAATCTCCTACACTCTTCAACAAGCAGAATGACCTAAAGTACAGGACACCAAGCAAATAAATACATGCTTCTGGGGATGATACACTTGTTAAAGCTTTTCATTCATACATTCATCCAAACAGATACAAATGTATGTTATCATGGTCATTTATAGCAATATTGAGTGTTGTAATTGTAAGGAATAACATCTCCATTTAATGTTTCTTATCCTCCAAAACATGTACAGGAGGATGAATGCATAATGATAAAAACAGTATAAAGGGACAGAGTGTGCAAACACAAAAGTGTTACAAAGAGTAATTTATCTGTGGGTTTACTGTAATTTGTAATCAGTCCTGTGAAATCCTGTGTGTATTTGTCTTTATCAGGTTTGTATCGGAATGCCCATGATGTGTTATTCAGCATGTTCCAGGAGCTCCGTAAACACCACATCAAAATCCCAGCCGAGATGGCCACTAATCTCATGATACTCCATAGCTACATCCTAGTTAAGGTGAGGCAACTGGTAAACTAAACAACTCTCGGATAATGATAATCTCATGATACTCCATAGCTACATCCTAGTTAAGGTGAGGCAACTGGTAAACTAAACAACTCACACGTAATGATAATCTCATGATTAAGTTAGTAAATAAATATCCCCTGTTTATAGATGTTGATTAATTGATATTGATAAGAATACAAAATCATTTCTGAATATTGAAGAAACCAGAGTAACACCTGGATATACCCCAAGACTTGGATGTTCAAAATCAGATTTTTTTGATTTTTTAAAATTAAATATAACTATTGATTTCAGATTTATGTCAAGAAAGGTGACCATCTTAAGGGGGCCAGAATGTTAATTCGAGTTGCCAACAACATCAGTAAATTTCCATCACGTAAGTATTTGGTACCAAAGAGTTTTTTTTTTAACTTTTTAGGGTATATTTTTAGTTTTAAATGTGTGATCATTCTCTTTTATGTGGCTTCTGTTTTTTTTAATTACGTAGTTTAGGTTTATTTATTTATTTTTTTCAGTTTTTATTTTTAAACAAACTATCCTCAATCTTGTTTATGTCATACTTAAACATGTACTTGTTCACTTCAAGAATAAAAATTTCATGTGTCTATTGTATTCTGTTTTTCACAGACATTGTCCCGATTCTGACCTCCACTGTGATAGAGTGTCATAGAGCTGGACTGAAAAACTCCTCCTTTAGCTTTGCTGCTATGTTACTTAGACCAGAGTACAGAAACCAGATTGATCCCAAGTACAAGAAAAAGATAGAGCAGATTGTCCGGTGAGTTCTATCAACATATAGAGAGATCAAAGCTGGGATTGGTTGAAGCACTTTTTTTTACATTTTCTATGTTGCTTGAACTTTCTGCTGTGTTCTTACAATACAAATTTGCATTTCAAGGAAAAGAGTAAGACATAATCAATTTTACAATAGACCTATGAAAGAGAAACTTAAGTAACATTTTTTTTGGATGAAATATAGTACTGTTTATCTATAACTTGTGCCTTCCAGAGAACTCCAAGTCACCACAAATGCACAGGGTCACAATGCACCGTTAGCGTTTAAAGTTTCAATTGATAAATTGTCATGCTGGATTACGATTTTGGGATTGGGGTGAGTGGTGTATGTCTATAAATTTTAAAAAAAGAAATATTTAGGACGTGATCAGAAAGTTTTCTCTGGCATCAAAAGGTAGCAGAAACTAACAATGGCTATTGGGTTGCTTACATTGTGATTATTGTGTGTTCTTAGGAAGCCAGATAAGACGGAAGAAGAAGAACCTCTTAGCCCGTGTCCTTATTGTGGATTCGAGTTACCAGAGACTGATCTCCTCTGTCCAGGATGTAAAAACAACCTACCTTACTGTATAGCTACTGTGAGTCCAAACAACTTCTCTACACCCCATAATACTTATGAATAACAATTGTTTTCACACTATGATAATGAGCATTGAGAATTATATCAGAAGGACACAAATTTAGGTTGATATCACATGCCAAGTCCTGAACTGGCAACATTATCAGGAAGCATAGAAGTTTGGTGAATGGAAGAAATGAAATAAATTCCACAACCGTAATTGTTATAGTTATATAAGCGTACTTATTAAACTAATGATGGCTTGAGTTATTATTTTTTGTCATTTTTCTGCACCGAGTGATTTTAAATACTATTTAAAGACTATGTCAACATGATGTAATGAAACAACAGTGAATTTCCAGATAGAATAGCAAGTGCCATGAGAATTGTACATTTGATATCTCCTTTTATAGAACTAAAACTTATAATGAGTATGATTCCAATTGAACAAACAGGAACAAATAATACCCTTATAAATCTGGGATTGGTCTATTTTTGTTATTTTTTTTTGCAAAAAATGTTTTCTTGTTGTTTTTATATCATTCTATGTTTTCATCCAAACATTATCTGTGGGTGTTTTTTAACCTAGGGTCAGCATGTGGTAAAGGAGAATATGACAGCTTGTCCTAACTGTGACTTCCCGGCCATTCTATCAGAGTTTGTCAGGTTAGTATTAAACAGATTATTCACAATGGATAGGAAAAGAGAAGCAAATGAGAACTAGTGATGTTAACTTGTAAATAATTATAATTATTTCATGACTCAATATAGCTCCTTTTATATATGATTTTAAAGGGAATAAACGGCAGGGTCCATAAGAAAATACGAGGTGAATAATCATATCCAATGGAAGAAACAGCAGGGTCAACTTTAAAAAATGAGATATCTCAAAAGTGCAAAAATGTTACTGCCGTTTTTCCCTGTGTGGTCTTCATATATTTGGCAGTTTGCTTACATATAATCAGTAATATTTTTGCTTTCAGAATGACAGAACATGAAGAAACGTGCCCGATGTGTTCTGAGAAAGTTGATGGGAAGAATTTAACACGATTGTCTGATGTAAGCAAATACCTGCACCCGGACGAGGGATCAGAATAATAGCAGTAGTTAACCTTTTGAACTCTCATGCAACAGGGGAGTTAACTGTCTAGAATTCTGTCACTAGGGCTGGTTTCAAAAGACAACAGCAGTTTCAATCTAACCTCCATGACCAGCAGCTGTTGTTACACACATACCTGTAACCTAAAATTGCACAACAAAACTGTGAATCTTATGTGATACACTAAATACATCAGCTGCCCAGAGTAACTGTGATAATTCTTATAGGAGTCTGACAACAACACTTTTTAACAGAGAGAAGAGAGACTTGGATCTGGGACTTCATATTCCGGTCATTATAATGCTGAATGACTGTATGAAGTAGGCTGAACAACAGCCTATCTTAGATATGGTTAGAAACCTGGAGATAAAAATTTTGTTTTTTTACATACTGGAATGATACAAAACAAAAGTGTACTTGTTGGTCTCTTTGTTGCTTGTCTCATTAAGTGTTCACTATTCCGTCCAATAAAACTGAACTGTGTGATAACAAGGAAATCTGTTTGAGTTTTATGAGTTTGATGCAAAATATTGTCAAAAGAAATATATTAAGTGTTTATAATCCTATTTTGTGACTTTTACATGAAATCTAGCTGTCCAGTGTAAAAAATATCCGGGTTAGTAAAATCTGAAACCCAAATAAACTTCTGACCAAGTTTCTGATAATTTTTTTGCAGTGTAGGCAACAAGCATGAAATGTACAACAGTGTATGAAGCTATCCGGCAAATGTAACAGTATGGTTACCTGCCATGAGCAAGTTGATTGAAAGAAGATTAGCCGCGAACACCAGATTAAACCACTAACACTGCATTAGAGATAGACCTTCAACATGGCGTGACCTCATCTAATAGAAGATTAAATTTAATAGCGCTTTAAGCAACCAGCCCCTGATCGTTAAATAACCATTACCAAATTTATCTTCTATTTCTTGAAGTATGGGGGTCTTGTGTTTTTAAGTTTCAACACCTCGGTTGTGGATTTATGATCAATTATTGCGAGAGAGAAAAAAACCAATGTTATTGATCAAACATATTTTGGAATGTTGCATGCACTAGTGATGTTTATGGAGATGAGCTATGAGTCAAGATCCTCGGCTGGGTGTTTGCTGGTCTTAATTTTTTTTACAAATTTAAATACCAGGAGAAAATGTACTGGACAGATTTGGCAAAACAAGAGATTTTCCAATAAAACTTACCTAAATGGATAATTTATATTACTTCTGGTATGTTATAAATGAGTACAATCTAAATCAGTAGGATTTTTGTCCTGGGCTCTCAGAGCTAAGGTGCAACATGAAGCTAATCAAAAGATTTACCTGTTAACAAATGTTTGTTTGGGGTTTAACGTCATACTCAAGGGTATTTCAATTATATGACGACGTGCCAGCCCTATGGGTGAAGGAAACCACCCTCGACACCAATGGCAACAAACAAGGACAAGATGGGACAAATACAGACACCACAAAACAGATCGGCTTCCTGTTCCCCTTTAGCTCTGAGGGCAACATGAAGCTCCCTCCAACCACCTGCTGTGCTTTCAGAGCTAATGGCAACAGGGTAGTTTCCTTCACACACTGGGCTGGCATGCAGTCATGTGAGTGGAATAACATTAATTACGGCATCAGACCCCAATAAAAAAAACAATGATCAATGCAACTGGCAACTAACACAACAAAACAGGACAAATACAGGATAATCGCAGGACATAATGCATAGACATCAGAGCCAACCCTTTGTAAGAATTAATAACAGGACTAATCTTCGTAATTGATAGTTGTTTACTGCGGTTTACAAAGATAATTCACTTATAATATGGCGGTGTACTCCAACATCAAAGTCACCAACAACCATAAACTGAAGAGTTGTATTTGCTCTGTTGGAGTAGTGCTGAGTAAATGGGCTTTTGTGTTTTAAATAGCTTCCATTGTACAATCATAAAAAGAAATATAAAAAGACTAGAATGGTAAACTTGCATCACAAAACTTCTCTGTTAAAGATAAATAGTTAATACACCAAAAACACCTGATGTGATTTATTTATTCGTTAAAAAATATTATGTTTTTCATAATTTGTCAACATCTCATATAAACATTACTAAAGTTATCAAATTCTTTTTAGCCAAAAGGAATATTTTTGACATTTGAATTTAAAATATTAATAAATATAATTTAGGTGACAATTTACATGATAGAAAATTCACAGTTAAAGACAAATGGTAATAAATCATACATACCTCTTGAATGAGATTGAATAAGAACGGTACCATCCCTGCTACATAGTTAAAGTTTTCGATGTCTTCTTTGTTGACTTTCTGAATTGTGTAGGCATCGTCATACATGCTCTCGTTGCTAGCAGCAACCCTACGAACCTGGGCCCCATCCCATCGTAGACCCTGCATTGATCTCTGAGTGTTCGGTTTAGTGTCAAACTGCTGGCGCTCATAATCCTCATCTGAAAAAGAGCAAGTTTATTTTGGGATTTTATTTTTGATTATAACGGAGGAACCGTTTCAGTAAAGAAACCAGAACTATGGAACAACTTGTGTCATCTAGCAAGAGAATACTTATTTTGGGATACCACTTTCTTAGTTGGACATATTCTTCTTTTAAAAATTTGCAGGCTGGGAATTTATGAATGGAACACACGGCCCTCAAAGGGAGGCACCAAATGGCCAGCAGTAAATGTCAGCCACAAGTCATCCAGCCAGGTAGCTAGAATCTGTTCAAACTAAGTGCCATCCCAAAATAACAAAAACAATAATAAATACTTTTATGAAGTGGCTTCGTTAAACAAATTATTGAAATAATAACGGCAAAAAACTTATACATTTTGGCAATCAAGCTTTTGGAAAATTCTTATTCCATTTTCAAGGTTTCAATCTATCCTTGACACCACAGGCAACAAACAAAGACATCATGGGACAAATACAGGACGCAATAGTCACCACAAACAGATCGGCTTCCTGTTCCGCTTTGGCTCTGAGAGCACCAGGGCAATATGAAGCTCCCTCCAACCACCCATAGTGTGGAAAGAAAACCACCTTCAACCAAACAAGCTGCACTCAATAATCAGTGGCTATCTCTCTATACAAATCCATGCATTGTAGCCACTGATATAGGTCTAGGGTTTTTCCGAAGATGCCCAGAACCGGGTCAATTAGTTCATGAGATGCCCAGAACCGGGTCAATTAGTTCATGTCATTTGGGGCGCTTCAGGCTGCAGGTGTTTACATGTATATCCAATCAACTGGCCATCTAAAGAAAAACAATTGGTGACAAACCAAGAAAAGTCTGTTTGAAGATTGCGACAAGAAACGGCCAAAAGAGGATTTTTGGATGCAACTTAACCCCGTTACGGCAATCCTCGAGAAAGGGGCATTATTGAAGCAGACGCTATAAAGGAAAGCTTTGTTTAAAGCTGATGATTAGTGAGAGTAATTGGACTTCAGTTAACTGTTGTGTTCCCACGTAAATTAGATTGATTGATTGGTGTTTTACACTGTGCTTAAGGGTATTCACTATATGACGGCAGTGTATTCCAACAATAATTGACACATGCACAACCGAGATGTCAAGCTTTTCCATAATGTTGGAAAGGTAATTTTCCTCCAGAGCTAAGGCCCCACGTAAATCAGAGATGACCAAGTCACAAGGTGCTCTGGTCAGCCATTATTACATTCATGACGATAAAAGCAAAACAGCAGATATACCCATTATAACCATAGGTAAAGGTGTGAAAACAATAAACGTGACTTGGAACAAGTCTCATTCAATGAGCCAATCAGCACCTACGCTGTAGGATGGTACTCCATAATGAGTCAATCAGCACCTACGCTGTAGGATGGTACTCCATAATGAGTCAATCAGCACCTACGCTGTAGGATGGTACTCCATAATGAGTCAATCAGCACCTACGCTGTAGGATGGTACTCCATAA
>JAQQZZ010037564.1:0-10513 GCA_030265115.1 Mopalia vespertina | reverse complement strand
AATAATGACCAATCAAATATCTTTCTTGTCACACTAGCAGGCCTACGTCACGAGAACTTAAGAGTCGACTGTTTATAGTGAGGTTGACCTTTGACAGTTCACACATGTTATTAACCCATAACACACAAGAGTGTAAGTCGAGTGATGTCATGATAGGGTTGGCCACGCCCAAAATGTCAGCTACCAGTGGTCGTAGGTAGGTATATACTTGAAACCCTCAGGTGATTTTATAAGATGAAGAAATGATAAGTCGACATCATAGTCAGGTATGTTTAATGGTAACCTTTCAAGGGATATAGGGGTTAATGCAGTCAGGAGCATCGCTTTAAAATAATTTTCATCATAAAGAACTGTATTTCACAAATACTGTACATGTATCTTTGTTTGATGGTTTATTATGGGTTATCTTGGAATGAAGCTAATACCTTGATATGAAAACAGAGCCCAAATCTAAATGGCAATTTGATGATTTGTCATTCAGTTCAGTTTCTAAGACATCATTGATCCACTTTCACTCTGGTTTTTATAATACTTTGTCATCTCATTATTTTCATATCCTGATAAATCATTCTATAATAAAAACGAATTTCAGAAAGGGGCAATAGTTCAAGAAATAAAACTCTGCCACATACTAAAATATTTAAGTTACTGCAAGAATATATCTTCATCTGGTCACTTAACACTAGGATTACAGCTAAGTTTTGCATGTATATAGAAATTAAATAAAGGGAGATAACTCTGTAACTCTTGTGCGCTGATAGTGTACAAACAACAGTGAACAAACAGGTATAAATTCCATCAAAAGATTGGTCCTGTTATTCAGATATCCTGTTAAAGGGAGTGTATCACATATTAAAGGGCAATAACTCTTATCATTGAAAAGTAAATCAGTCAAACTTTAATACATGTAGGGTTCATAGCAATATCATGGCAATGGAACCAATCGTATTCTCGCGAGAGTTTCTATAGTGGACGAGACTAAGACAACTCTCGTGCACTATGCCAGGTCATCGCGCACTGATTTCCGCCAATATTCGGGGCTATGTATGCCACAGACCAGCAAATAAAAGAAATGCAAAACAAGATGGCCCGGGTGTATCTTAGAGTCAATGTCTCGACGTAGGAAGTAGAATCGATTATATTTTAGAATGGCATTTGGGCTACATTTGCTATGACATCATCAAGGAAGGGTTGTGAATTACCATGTAGTGGGCAGCGGATGGGTAACAGCGCACGGCTGACTAAGGAAAGATTGACCCTAGTGCTGTCATGGGGTGATGTGGGTGTCTTCCCCTGATGCTTTGCGTGTGGTGGACTCTCGCGAGAGTTGACGAGATTTCACATGGAGTGCTGTGGGGTCACAACACTGACACGAAGAGGGATATCCCTTCGCTCACCCTCACCAACATGACCGTCACAGCATGCGATAGTCTGTCACTCTCGGACGACGGTCCTCGTCTCTTTCACGACCGCCTATTAGCGGCGGCGGCAGCGTCCTACCCTGCAGGGATGGGCCATATCGGCGGATTGACCTTTCCACTCGCTCACCCAACCAACCACCCTCCCGACCGCATTTGCCACGACGGCGTTCTGCGGTGTCGTGCGACGTTTTGCGGCGTCACGACGGCGTTCTGCGGCGTCACGACGGCGTTCTGCCGCATCGTTTGGTGTTGGTGTTTTGGTGGGGTTTTTTTTTATTTCATCAGGTTGCACCGACAAGACATTTTACCAAATTTCGGAAACATGAGGCTGTTGCTTTATGTGTTTTTTTCCACATAATTCTTAATGCATTCTAAAAATATAACTTAACCGGTTAATTCGGTGTTATAGTTTGTACACTTTAAGAAATAAGGCACGATTAATGTGGGGGTTTTTGTCGATATTGAATCTGTTTGTAATAATAAGGAATAATTATTTGACCTTTACTAAATTCATATGAGTAATCCTGAGTATGCAAGCTGTTCAAGTCTTCAACAATTGTTTCCCTATAAAACCAACACGACCACAATAAAAGGTAGAGGTTCACTAAATCAAAACAGCAATTGCCATATTGCGAAATGTCAGGTCTGCAGTGTAAGCATACTAGCTGTTTCCCAACTTATATTAGTTAAACACTTTTATCAAAATTGTTTATCCACCCTTTAGATGATTTAAAGCAAAATACCTTTGCAGCGGATTGAATCACATTCAAAAAGAAGAAAGGTGTAATATTTACAATTTTAGCGAATGGTTGCTCACACGCATTGAAGTTGGACATCAAATTAAATTACTTATGCCAACAAATGTGTATAAATGTAGTGATGGTCTATGGTATACAATTATGCTTCAATATTCCACCATAAGTAGGCTTATATGTTTTCGTCACATGCCGATGAATGGTTATTTTTCGGTCCACTACCCTATCCGAACTGGAATTATTCCTTGTGCAATAGTAAGTTATATGATAATATACATTAAACTTCGATCTGATCAAGTCCTATCCAATTTTACCGTCGACTTTTTCCGTGTTTCACAGCACTTAAAAGTAAGAGAGCTACGGTTCCAGTAGACGTGATTTTCCTTTAATTACCGGGGAAGTAAATCAGTATTAGACAAGGGCTGTATGGCTTTTTCTAGATCACATCCAATGACTCCACAACAGAGTGGATCGATTGAACAAGGCGGCCAATGTTCCTTGTAATCACATGTATTTTCTTAGGGACCGTATCCAACCTTCGTCTTGAGTTTCATCGTCTTCTACTGCTACAAAAGACGACAGAACACTACAGCTGTCGTCTGCGGTCAATGTTCGTCCTATCGAAGACGAAGGCTAAGACCATGCTATCAGGTGTGACTGAGTAACCTCTGCCAGCTTGTTGTGTATTATTACTACGCAGCGGTAAACAGAATATACATTTGAATCATTGCACTTGACAAAAAGTGCAGCAGGCGATGCTGTATTTCTGGTAAACTGACCAATAATTCATAGCAATTTAAGACGTTTTAGTATGTTGAACTCTGAATAAATCCTAGTGTGCAGGCACACTACATGTAATGTATAATTTAAGAAGGTGAATTTTCACCAACTTGACCGCTCTACGTGAGGAGGTCTGCTTCTCGCCATGCCGTCTTTTCAGCTCATCGTCTTCTACCCAGGCGATCATCTTGACAACTACTCAACAGCAGGATTCAGTTTTAACATTTCACACATTCACAGTTTGCTTTATTACCCAATTTTGTAAAAGTTGATTTGCTAATCTGACATTTAGTCTTATGTACGTTTTGATTAATCTTCCTTTTTAAATTTAACCCACATTACTTTGTCATGTTGTCTTTAAGACATCGTCTTCTCACCAAGAGATCGTCTTGATCTACACAAAAGTCATATTTAAACTTTTAATCAGAGTTCAAGTCATCTCAATAAAAATGATTGACATAAACTTAAACACTCGTATACTATATTGAAGTAGGGTGTGAATCTTTCTACATTCTAATGTCATATTTAAACGTTTTTCTATAGGTCCGTGTGATGGAAATTGTGTCAGTTTTGGTTTAAATTCAGCAGCTTGTTGTTTGTTTCAGTATTGTCAAGACATAAGGGTCGTTGTCTAACAGAAATAATAATATATAAATAAAATTTGGAAAAACTAGACTATTCACAGATAGATACATGCTTTATACAATTTTCAATACACAATAAATTTAATTTTAAAATTTGTTTTTCTCTTTTATAATTTTTGTCTTTTGCCTTTCAGAAGAAAAACTGCTGCCTCCTGGGGATAGAGAATGGGTCATCATACTTGCTTGTCATTATAAAGCCTTTCCGCTCATTAGCAAACTATACTTAAATAATTACTTTGTAATCCGAGCGGTATTTAATATGATTATGTTAATCGGCTTTGGTCTGGGGTTAATCAATATCCTATGGATTCTTTAATTATGTTTCCGGAAAATACAAAGGAATTATGTGAGCAAATAATTTCAAACCTTTTATAAACAGAAGTTTTTCGTCAATATCCACATACCGCTCTTTATTTTGGCCAACTTTACAACTCATTCTTCCTAACCTGATCTTTATCATCATTTATCTCATTCGAAGCATCTTGTAATTTGTCAACAGCAGCTAATATGCTAACAGATGGTCCTCATCAAGGTAGGTTGTACACTTCTTATATTAATACCAGACATTTGAGCATAAACAATTTTGAAAAAAAAACATACAAAAAATAGCTTATTTTGGTAATGAAACTTTATTTACATCAAACAGAATGAACATTTCACAAAAATGAAAGTGCTAGATTGCACAACATGGTACACAAAGCCAAGACAGAAAATCATTTACGTTTCATTGAATGAATCAATGTTTTATGGCGCTTCTCGTCTGATTTGGTAAGGAAGACATATCTACAACCATCTTGACACACACCGTGTCGGCCACTAGGAACATTCGTATCCAATTCCTTTGCAACATATTCCGGATAGTCCAACAGTCTGAGTAGTGTAAGAAATTCACCCTTCACACGAGCTGGATCTGCCACTGGAGATGGAAGAATACCACCGAAAGATGTCAGGGCTTTGAAAAATTTCACAGCTTTAATTGGATGTCGATTACAATGTTTACAAGTTTCGAGATAACACTTAAAAAATTCAATATGGTAAGACCTTCTGACACTATGTTGAACAAGAAAGGTTAACTCTTGTTGCAACTGCTTCAACTTTTGCTTTGAATTTAACTGGGTGGCCGAGGCATCACTAAAAGTTTTCAACTCATCGTGGTCCGTATATTTTGGTTTGGTTGTTGGGATACATGCTGTTGTCCGAACGTTGATGGGGAAGCCGTCATAGAACTTCCCATGCCAGTACTTCGCACATATATTCACAGCGTTGTCAAATACCTGTGCGTCTGTTGCCGGTTCAGAATCTTTGTTTCCGATATCTAAATCCCTCGGCAAGGTCACTCCTGTCAGCCATTTAGAGAGTGGGCCCCACACACGTTCTATTGGGTTAAAACGACTTTGTCCGGGAGCATAACAAAGAATTACCAACCCATCCAAACGCAAATCCCTCCAAAGTCTGCCAAAGTTTAGAAAGTTCGGGACAGATTTGGTAGACCAGTCCGGACCACCGTCTGCCAATACCGATACAACAGTCTTTGGATCTACAGGATCATGTACAATTGGTTCGAGCACTGAGTAAAGATGGTTCATATGACTCTGGCTTGTGGAGTTATGGAACCTAGACGCCTGTAGATTAACATCGATCGGCCCAGACCTTGGCCAAGTGACTCGCACTCTACCACAAGTAGAGCTTTTAGTCTTTATATGTTCTTGCACATTGGAGGCATCACCGACTGAGCGCGTTCGACGTCTCGGTTTTCGTTCCATGTATCGAGTCAGACTCCTCGTTCTGTTCCTCATCTGTAGTCTCATGTAACCACTCGGTATCAGCTTGGAGTCTGCGAACGGAAAGTCATGGTCCTGGT
The DNA here is from genome assembly GCA_030265115.1 of Mopalia vespertina. Lineage (NCBI taxonomy): Eukaryota > Metazoa > Mollusca > Polyplacophora > Chitonida > Mopaliidae > Mopalia > Mopalia vespertina. The sequence continues at coordinate 5,052 of JAQQZZ010037564.1, read as the reverse complement.
AGTTAGGTGCGTCACCGGTTGAATAAAACTTACGCACCTGAAAATGTCGACTAACTGCCAAAGTTCCAACATTAATCTTGTTCTTGTCATCACAAGAAAAGGAAGCACACTCATCACCAAAAACCTGGAAAAGCTCCTTGACATAATTGACATTTGTACAAGTGTAACGAAAATCTTTGTGCATCTTACTTGCATCATTTCGTTTGGGAGGGACTCTCGCATCCACAACAGCAGAATGTCTCTTAGCATTAAATGTTTTCTGACGAGATGGCTTCATCATTCTGTGTATCGTCATCCTGGAGATGCTAGTTATGCCTGGCACAGTCCTCAAAATGTGTTTCTGGATATCGCCGAGGGACACACCGTTCGAATATGCTGTGGCATTTCTTCTCCGATTATGGGCCTCTGCTGAATTGTCTGCTATATAACTCTCGATAATGGCAGGCAGTTGTGGGAATTGCTCAACCAATGACAGTTTTGCCCTCTTAAACACTGGTGCAGCTGCAGAAAGATAACAAAGGGAATATGAGTGCATTTTTAAAAATAACATGAAGTATGACATCAAATTTTGTTTTTCAACACAAGATAAATAATATAAAGAATGAAATATTAAATTTGAAAAATGAAATATCAAATTCGGTTTTTCAACTAGATTATAAGATAACTTACCAGGTACATCTTCTACTTCGTCATCACTGTCAAACATCCAAAATTCTATTGGGTCAACCATTCTTAGCCTTCACGATGTAAAACAAACTGCATTCATGGGCTAATCAAGTTCCATAATATCTCGTAATGCAATTACCACCGCTTATATATGGACTCCTACCTGACACTTGAGAAGATATCATCGCTCCGTGAGAAGTTTTGACATCACCCCATGTGTACATTTACAATCGGATTAGGCTTCTGATTCCGACCGATGTCAATTTAACATCACTCACTCATGTCGACATAGAAGCCCTGTGGAGAATGAATCTAGTTGTTGAAAATTTGAATTAGAAACGTCGACACATGGCCGTAAAACTGTTTATGCACAGTCTGTAATCTTCGGTTTTGTGTACATGTTTGTGATTTTCACTGTCGGAAACTCAAATCATAAATGAAATACTTGGATGTATATGCAATGTTAAGCGCCAACCAATATTCAGCCAACCGTTATCACTGATAGACTTGTCTTTTCGTTTGCTTGCTCTCTCCTTATATTGACAAAATATATATATATTTTTCAGCTGCCAGATGGGCGTTACTTTTGTTCGACAATGATGGATGTACAGTGATTACTAAAACAAGTGTGCTAGAAATTGACAACTTGTCCGATATTTGTCCATCAACTACTCTGAATTTTCGTCATGGAAAACACAATTATCTGGCTGAAATTCTTGCAGTTGCAGGTATATACCTTTTTCTTTTAAAACAATGTAACCGCAGATTTATGTAGTTAATGCCACACAATGTCTGTTGATATTACAGGATGTCAAATCTGATGTTTTTTTCTTTTCTGTATTTTATCATTCTTTATCATTAGAGAACTGAACTGATCTTTAATTTGAGTGTTTATTTAGTATAAATATTTCGGTAAATTGCTTGACATACAAGAAAAATATACATATATTTGTAAAGTAAACACAAAATGTACCCTTTTTAGAATTATACAATATGAATATTTGTTTTCTCTCGCACATTTAGGTGTTAAGAAGGATCTCAATACCTTTGAACTGAACTGGCAAGAATCAGAACGCTCGAGACTCATAGAACACTTCAAAGCTGGAGGACAAGTGGATGGATATTTAGCCATAAAACCTGTCAACACTCCCCTCTTTTCAATTGATTCAGGCGACATTCTACAGCAAGCTGCTGATGTTCTTAGAGATGCAACTTATACAATTGACGAAGAGGAGTTTAATCTGACCAGCATCATTGAGCAAGAGACAGACAACAGACCCCTGGTGTCCGAAATAGACCAGTTGAAGAAGAACCAGGAGGTAATACTGGCCAATCAGCAGAAGATGATGGCAGATTTTTCCAGATTTATCGCAGCCCAAGCTACAATGGCAGCCAGGGTAGCAGACATGGGAGATATGATGAAGTCCAAGTTAAGAAAGGCCCACGATTTGATCTCAACCCAGTGTGAAGTCACAATTCCAATTTTAGGAGCACCAACATGCCCAACTCCTGCATTAGCTGTGAAAGAGGCAATTCATCTTGATGTTTACCGGAGTGGAGCACCAATTTCAACAGTGACTTTACCGGCAGCGACACAACATGAAGACCATTCCACCATTATCCTCTGTGAGGCCGATAGCCCAAAGGGAACTTCTCTTTCTGTGTGTGAATCAGAAAGTGATTCAGATAATGACTTTGTTGACCTTCCCATGCCGACAACTACGCCAACAACCCCCACCTTTAACGTATCTGTTGATGTCAACCAGCCACTAAATGCAGACTTTATGAAAAAGAAAATAAATATTGGATCTATGCGAAACCCCGTCCAGATCGACAGAGAGTGCTTTCAGAAGGCAGTGAAAACTAATTATATACAGAGATTTATTCTTGCGCTAATAGAAGGAACATATAGCGACAGCGAATTAGGGGCATCCAGTGTATGTGGCGGGACAATGACTTATCGTGGAGTAGAAACTGTGAAAAAAGCATTGTGTCGGATAAGATTGAACGCCATTTTTAAACAAGCCTCATTGCAATTTGACAGGTCAGTGGATAGTATAGAGAATGACAGAGTGATTAGAAACGCTATCAACTCTAAGTGTCGAAATAAGAGAGTTCTGTGTGCCGTTTAAATTATTATTAATCATTATATTCCTGATTATACTTATTTGTAATTGTATTTATTTGTATATAAAAAATTTGAATGACATATGGGCAGACTTTGTTGTTTCTTTTTGTATTTATTTCTTGTGTTACTTCTACTATACATGATATAGTCTACGTTGAGCGGTGCATTTGCCACGGATGACAATATTTTTTTATCACACAGCATGCATTCATCCTCTCTCTATTCATCGTCTTCTCCGCTGGACGTCGTCTTCTGTCAGATTTTCTAAAGGTTTGAGGACAAAAATTCATCATTACGTAATAATACGATTATTTTAAACATTTATTGATTTAAACATTAATTATTTCAGTAAAGAAAGGAAATTGAATTGGCGAACAACCATGGCCTATGTAAACACCGCTATACAAAAATATAAATTGAAAAAGCGTATTCACAAATGAACCATTTTCAAAGCCTGTAGTGATATAATATTACATACGAAACGGAAAGTATTCATGATTTAATAGCAACACAGTAAAACAGTTATATAATGAAAAAATCGGAATAAAAAGTAAACCAGACAAGGGAAAACAAATTAAATGTAGCTGATTTATGTAGCATTGTCAAATTCAATTCACATCCCTTTGTTCGGACGGCAGGACTGTACGAAACTGTAACAAAAGCATTTAATATTAAAACATCTGTATAATTACACACCACAAGGTCACACAACATATTTTTTTTTGTTCCACATCATGTTTATATTGTAAACTTTAATTTTAACAACAATAATCGTCGTCTGTAAAATGAAGTAATGTTGGTTAATAATATAAAAGCAAATAAGAGGTTGTTTCATAGATATACTTATAATGCCTAAATATTATGGTACCATGCATTTCTAAAAGAAAAATTGTGAAAGCGATCACTCATAGCTTGACCCAAATTAACGGCTGAGTGAACGTTCTCTGTTGCTGTTGTTGTAACCCCTCAGGGACTACTTCCTGATTGGCACGTCTGTACACGTGGCGTCACTCTGCAGAGGCTAAACTGTCACAGTAGGTGTGCTCGCTAAGCCTCTGCATGGAGTACACTCTGTTGAGCACCCATCGTCTTCGCCTTCGTCTTGAAATCCTGTAGAAGACGATGAGAGCACGAACGAAGGTTGGATACGGTCCCTAAGTAAAAACCCACCGAGATCTGAACTGTGTAAATCAAACTGAAAAGTAATAGTAGTTGATCTTCGGACAGTGATAAGGTTAAGAGGTAATAGTTCAGCAACTAAACAAACATACACGACAGGTGTTAAATCATTCTACCACTGTAGTGAATAAACATTCCTTGGAACCAGATGTGCGCATGCGTGAATCAAGCTGTTCAGCGAAAATCATGTTCACTCAAGCTGAGAGGCATCTGGCGGAATTGATCATTGCACACTTTGAAGTGGCAGAGCTCTTACTCCTTCTGATTTACCATCATGATTTAAGGTTCTTCACCAGTTTTGTTTACATTTCTTAAAGACAAGAGACTGGCCATCACCAGTTTGTAAACCTATTCATGGTCAGCATACAGAATCACTTACGCTTTGAGATTAGGAAAGTTGAGATACACGACTCCAAGAGCTATTATGGATGCCAGGAATATGAGAGCCAATATGATAAAAGATTTTGTACTTCCTCTCTCGGACGGCTTGTCATGATCCTTCTCTCGTAACTGAGTATAATTGACCTCATCTTGAGCTGAAATAAAAAACAAACCATTTATCAGTAATGACATAAGTAACATATATTTATACCATTAACACCAACAAGAAAATGGGTAAGGTGAGACATTATTTAGAACTACACCTGTATAAATACACAAGGATTATGTAATTATGTCTCATGAGCCGCAAATTATTATTGTTATTTAGAACAAATACAGTTGTAAATTGCCGGATGACAAATGCAAAATTCAGGGTAATGTGGCTGCTGAGCATCAGTTCACTACAAAACATAGTCCTGGTTTGGGACCAAGCAGACCTATGCTGTAGAGGCAAACAGACCAAACCCATTCCTCCTGTATAATCGGGTGAATTTCATTTAGGCTACTCTTGACAGTGAAAGCCAGTGCTTTCTCTCTTGATTTATTCAAAGTAGATGTGTAAGCTTATTCAAGATGTTGGACTTGATCGATTGATAACCATGGTGACAGATGAAGACTTGATTGTTTGTTTGTTTGATTGGGGTTTAACGTCGTACTCAAGGGTATTTCACTTATATGACGACGGATTATCCACTTCA
>JAQQZZ010037553.1:0-10514 GCA_030265115.1 Mopalia vespertina | reverse complement strand
ATATTTTGAATAAATGAAGAGAGAAAAATTTGCTTGCCTCCACCGAGATTCGAACCCGGGACCTTTGGGTTACAGGCATATATATATATTTTGAATAAATGAAGAGAGAAAAATTTGCTTGCCTCCACCGGTATATATTTTGATTAAATGAAGAGAGAAAACTTTGCTTGCCTCCATCGGGTTTCGAACCCGGACGTTTGGGTTACAGACCCAACACTCTACCAACTGAGCTACAGAGGCTTACGGCAGAATGAGTGCCGAATTCTAACCATATATATTTAACAGTAATGTAAGTTTTGATGATGTAATTCCATTAGAATGGAACAGTACGTTGACACTATTTTACACAAAAACACTACAATATTTAACGCTTACACTAATGGCCTTTCATCATGAGACGTTTCCTATCACGTCTATGAGATTGCTTTTAATAAGGTTATAATGACTCTCAGGTAGCAGCACTTGTTCAAGAACAGCCTCAACACTACTCTCTGAGAGCTCTTCAAACCCTTCTGCATCTGAAATAAAAAGCAACATGGACTTTACTTGGCCAGACAAAATTGCTTTATTTTACATGATTTATAATTTTCATGCAATAGTGAATCTGAAACGCCGCTGAATGTGACGTAAAATACTAACCAATCAACCAATCATGATTTATAACAGGTTTTCGCATGAGTATATGTAATGATGTGAAAAGCTTGTGAATGACCTCAATCGTATTCTCGCGAGAGGTTCTATATTCGACGAGAAATCGCTCATTAAATTTCTCAAATGAAAGAAGTGCGAAACGAGATGGCCAGAGAGCATCTTAAGCCCAATTCACATTAGACGCGACGCGAGTGTCGCGCTGCGCGAAAATTATGTAGAACACTACGTTTTATGTAATAAAGTTTATATTGGAGATTACTGTCGCGCTGCAGTCGCATGTTCTCTAACGTAACATTGTGACGTTATTCGTTTGTATTGTGACGCCATTGCCTGAGCAAGTTTACCAATGTTAAAGCATAGGAATGAAACGTGTCGTACAATGCCCAGTTTGAACAAGACCCAAACGACGCGTCATTGCATCGCGTCTGGAGTGATTGTTTCGCTCAGCGACGATAATCGAAATTAGTCAGCTGACCACTGTGAGTCTTCTTATTGGATAGGGCTTTGAAGGAGAGAACGTTCTTGACGTTATTTCACTCACATGATAAACAGATATAGGCTTAATGTTGCCCCTTAGGTCTGATACCTCCCAACTCTAAAGTTGGGGCACAGCTTGAGCTTGGTAATTAAACGGTGAAAAAAATCGTATTGGAAAGAAAATTAAAGTAATGGAATGTGTGGACTAGGTGCACACTCTCTCATGGGGAACCACTCCGTTACAGATACCTGTAATCTAGCTTTGCCCCAGGAGTCTTCCTGCCCTTTTGATTTAAATGTCCACTAGCATTAATAAAAACTTATTTTCATCTGACAAAACACGTTTTTAAAACATGTTTCCAACAATTGACATGTTGTTTTTGTTATTAATATTAAGTAAAGCGATAAAAATCGATTTAAGATTGGCCAAAATCGAACGCCCTCGAGTTGTCAGAATCTTAATGGCGGAGGCGCATGGGAAAGAAGTCATTGTACAAACCCCATACGGCCATGACACAACATTAAGCGTGAAGATCTTAATTGTCGTGATATCTATTAATTGGAGCATATATAATTGTTTTTTTTTATAATTAGCTTTATTCATTACCTCAAATGACAACAACAGACCTAACATTGATTTAAACCAAATCGTTTTGCTCCTTAAAGACTTGTAGGTTAGATTGGTGTATACAACGAACAAGTGACGTCCATATTCACGTAAAATCAATCTTCCAATATACAAGAATTGTATCTGCCCTAACATTGATTTAAACCATCTCGTGTTCACGTGGAGCACTTGTGAGTTCGATTGGTCCATAAAACGACCACTTGATGGATATTCACGTAAAATCAATCATTTCTCAGCAGTGGTCCTCTCGTTTTTGATCGATTATGGTAATAGACTACGCACCAGTCTTGTCACGTGATCCCTAACGCGGAGGATGATGGTAATTTGTCTCTAAATCTACATAGCTCCGTGAGAAATGCTTGCCATTTACTTTAATTTAGACGAGAGTGCATGCATTAAACACGCCGGTGAATATTCAAGAAAGAGTATAGAGTATTTTAAAGCGAGGTAAGAGGCCATACAAATTCAATATTATTTGTGATTCAGAAGCAGACCTTATTTCAAAAGTATTCGTACGGCAAAAGCTAGTATCTCTGCTGACTGTATGTACAATTCAAGGAGAAAGGTATTCGCATCTAGAGTAATGCCTATTCAATTAAGTAGATGAAAATAATAAGTCTAACCTTTAACAGGTAGATGGCCAGCCAACTCGACAGCCGCTACATTAAACATCCCACTGGTGTTTTCACCTACATATAGTAAAGAAATAAAATACAAGTCAAATACGGATATTTTCGTTCTGCGGAGAATATAGAATACAAACTCAACTAGCTGTGATAAGGAGAATGAGTTTATACTGGTCAATTGGTGTAACATGTGCAAGAGCACGGGTTAAATTTTTACGTCAGACACACAGTAAATACCAAAGAATGACATGCCAGGTTTGTTCGTTATGGTGACTTCTGAAAACCGGTATAGACTATGCTGCTGTACTTCTAGGGTTGGAATATCAGAAAGCGGCTTCACAAATCGGGGTATTGACAGAAACCTAAAGTCCAAAGTCAGATAGGTATGTCCTCCAACACATGCACCTCGCAAATGCTCTTGGAACCGAACCGGAGCAGTGTTAATGGCCGATCATTCTTCTAATGTACAACCAGCTGATGACATGATTTCTTATGCTTTGCTTGTTTAGGGTTTTCATTTCAATATTTAAGGTTACTTCGCTCTTATGAAGGTGCCAGCCCAACAAGTGAATGAAAACTTCCTACATGTCACTGCCAACAAACAATGATAAAATTCTAAACAAGCATAGAACTAAGTACATGGCGCAACAAGATATACAACAGTTTAAAGCGATCTTAGATTACGCAAAACTTTTTTTCCATGACGACCAATACTGAAGTCAAAGTGTTGCCATGACGGTTACGTCTATAGCGTAAGCTAAGGGAGCATTTCCAAGAATCGCTTTTTGTTGACTCGCTTCTTCTGTGCCCATCGAGGCGAGCTGGAGTCAAGTTGGGGGCGAGTACAAGGCGAATCCCAGACTAATACCATTTTAACGGCAAGAGTGTTACGTGTATTGTTAGTGTGTATTTAGAATCCACATTACAAGTGCCGGCGCAAAGATCGCTTTGTGAACGAGCCGGTGCACAAGAGCAAGCTCCTCGCCTATAGCCTGTGATAGAGGTTGGAGTATTGCTTGAGTCCGATAGGCAAACTTTCAACACCTTTATAAGAGCAACAAACCGTACAGTTTTACGAAATCCTCAAAAATATGGATAACAGTTCTGATGTAGAGGATCGTGGTTTAGACTATATTGGCAAAAGCACTTATAGAGGGTCAAAACACGTTTCTTTACCAGAGTCATGTTTACGTGGAAAGATGAAAATGCGGATGGTGTTATCCCCATCCTTGTTCCTATCACCAAGTTGTTCTCCTCGTGTCATGAATACATTGTGTGCAATTTCAGTTTTTGTTAAATAGGACGTCACTGCGTGAACCAGTCTGTGAATAAAAATTATCTTGGTTGGAAATGTTTCTTTGATTATGAACTTATGACTGCAAATTTAAGACAATTTCGTAAATATGTTTAAAATGATAATGAATAAATCATGAATTTATAAAAGGATGCAACATTGAAGTTTGGGATTTGATTTAAATTTCCAGTGTGTTTATTAGTGCTTTTGACAAGGTATTGAGGACATAACTGGATTACTGGATTAGTCCTATATTGATGTGTTGCAGTATTCAATCAAAGATGCCCAGTAATTGCGGATCAGACTTTATAACCATACCAGTTATACTGAACAAATCAATTGACATTGACTCACAAATCAGTTGTGAGATCATATGTAGATTTACTTTATTGTACAAAATGCATTTTAATCCAACAATTTAGAATTGAAAGCTTGGCAAAACTACATGTGTATACATACAGTGTGAAAGCTTAGATTAACAAAAATCAAGCAATTTTTGCAAGCCAAACCTCAGATTATTTTCGCACATTTCAGATTTTTGTAAATTCAACACAGAAACCGGTTTATTTCTAAAATCCTGTAAAAACACAGTTCACATCACAACAGAGTTAAACTATATTTTCTACCATTGTTAAATTGTACAACTGAACAGAACATTCTAAAAGACTAAATTGAAACACCCACAGCTGTACCGAGCCATCAATGGTTTGGTACTTCAGTCAAGTAAGATACGATGAAAATTTAACTGTTATGTTTAGGGTTATTGTTAGGGTTAAGTTAATGGTTAGCTTTAGTGTTAAGTTTAAGGTTACCTTTAGGGTTAATTTTAAGATTAGTTTTAGGATTAGGTTAACGGTTAACTTCAGTGTTAAGTTTAAGGTTATAGCTTTAGTGTTAATTCTAAGGTTAGTTTTAGGGTTAGGTTAATATTAACCTCAAACTCAGAACTAAGAACTAATTTTTTGTCATACATGAGGGACCTGCCAATGCTTTTCGGTCATACATTATGATACATATGTATCCTCTGTTGATGCCTCCAGCAAACAAATAGTTACCCTCTTTACTTCAGCAACAATGAGACCATGACAGTAAGGAAAACTCTGATATTCTATTAGAGTAATGACCTACCTGGATAGTTTGATTATACTGTTTCCACGCAGCTGGAACACAAATGCTGGAACAGGGATATCAGTGGCTTCATAAATGGCTCCTACTAATTGCTTCGTTACCTGTTTAAAAATTCTCAAAACTTCACGATTCTGTTATAAGTTTACATTGGATAGCAAAACATTAATTTAGGAATAGAAAAAAAAGATATCTTATTCACGGAATTAAGAAAGCAATTTATTTTTAAAATGTGCACAGGTAAATCAATTTTTTAAATGGTTGATTTATTGTTTTAATCTGAATAATTCAGGATGTGCTCTTAACTGACATTTACTTCAGGGTCATTCACTTCAATATTGCTAGTTTCAAATTTTAAATGAATTGATTAATTGGTGTTTTATGCTGGGCTTAATGATATTTTTCTTATATGACGACAGTGTATTCCAACAATATTTGACACTAGCAAAACCAAGATGTGAAGCGTTTCCATAAAGTTGGACAGTTAATTTCCCTCCAGTGCTAAGTAAAGACAGCATTTCTGCGCTTTAAACAAACTGCCCTTAGCCAGAGGGCAAATTTTAAATGAAAACCCAAAAAATAAATCAATTATGCTTTACAAGGATTAAATAATCGTTTAAATGTGGTTAATAGCTGGATGGGATATCAACAGACAACCGTCGTAAGGTTATTTACTTCAACAATATTTTGTTCAAAATTTAAATGAAACAAGTAAATAAATTGATCCAAATTAATAAAGTTTCAAGTCAACCGAATTGTTTTTTGAAATCCCCTAAAAACATACATCTTGAATATGATAAGAAGACTATTCCATGTGTTATGGACAAATGTTGCCAGTGAAAGGCTAGTTAACACTTAAAACAAGGGGAGACAACTCACACAGGTCTCCACAAAGAGCTCTTCGTCAAGGTAATAGGCATGGAGGTGGTGATGGTTGACAGAGGCCAGTCCACACAAACTGTTAAAACCAACACGAAATCCCCTGAAACAGGTATGTAAATGTTCATAGAGTTAAACGAGACTAGAAATAATACTACTGAAGCTTTAACCAGTGGAATTTGTTTGCTTGATTGATATTTTACGGGTACTTACGGTTATTTCAGTCAAATGTTGACGCACCAGCCTAATGGGTGAAGGGGTTTCAGAAACTTGTTTCAGTCTAGTGACAAGAACAAAAACTGGTACGTATTTTTTTTTTTTTTACATACTTACGCATATTTCACAGGAATTCAGATTTATTGATTGGTGTCTTATCTAGTGCAAAGGAAGTTAGAGATTTTTTAGCTGATTTCCCCCTTGCTGTGTAGGGTAAGTGAAAGTTAAAGAATAACTAAAGAACTAACATTTATTTCAGAGAAAATGTTATGATGTCTATGAGCTCATACAAATCATGTAATATTAAGTTATATTTTTTATTTCAATGTTACAATTTTACTATGCTAAAACGATAGGCAGTTCAAGGAATTGGGGAACATCATAGAAAAAAACATCAATTCTCTTTCCAATGTGATTTTCTCTCTTTTTAATTACCGAGTGTGGCAGTAGAGAATATATATGATGGTTTGTTGTCCAGCAAGTGTGAGAGGAGTGCCATGTTGTACAACCACGAGGAATTCTTCAGTGTATACAGAATAGTGAAATGTGAATAGTGGGCAAATGCTTACAACATATTGCTCTCTGCCAGAGTATCCGAATATACAACTGTATCATTAATGATATCAGGGATAAAATTACCACACCTATTTACTTCAATAATAATGTGCCTAATAAAAGGAATTTTAAAAAATAAAATAAATTTTATAAAGTGATGCCATCTTATTTAAAGCCATTTGTGATGCTTAATTTTGTTCCAGCAATTTTATAAGTTCTAGTATGGTTGAATTTAGAACTCACTTTAGTATTCACACATTGCTTGCTTTCATACTGATATGATAAAGCTATACCTGTCTTACCTGTGAGAGCTTAATAACATGGTTTCTACTGCTAATGCAATACCTTGTTCTGTCAATACCTACAAAAAGAAAACCTGAGTAAAACTTGCAAATTGGTCACTTCATGAACAGTAATTTAAGGCACATTCTCACAGTATGATTTGTAGTTACGCATTATGGGGATTCCCTGTATTTGCAGCATTTTGATTGGCGGAGAAAAAAAATGACCAACCATAACTCTGCAAAAAGGGGCAATCCCCTTAAATTATATCATGATGAAAACGTCATGGACTCTCATTCATGATAGCTATATAACATAATCAAGATACATGTAGTTACTTAACGATTGATTTAATTGGTTGCCTGGTTGGTGTCTAACTCCTTTAGGCTTTTTCACTTATATGACAGTGGTGTACTTAAAAAAAGGGAACAGCAACACAACCATTATGTGAAGTATTTTATACAAATGATCTGTTTAAAAATTAATAACCACAAAATGTATGACTTCTAAAGAAAAACAAATTATTTCCTTTCTTCTTCTCATAAAATTCCATAAAATGTTATTATTTGTACCCTAGTCTATATCCAGACAGGGAATATCTCAACTTTCTGAAGGTTCCACACTGAGGTGGTAAGTCATGAATAGCAAGTCCAACCTGATAAGATAACCTGATTGAAGTGGTAACTTGAACTCTAATGTAATATGAGACAGATAAATGGTTGATTGATTGATTGGTGTTTAATGTTGTGCTTAAAGGTATTTTACTTATATGACGACAGTGTACTTCCAACAACACAACCATAATGTAAAGCGTAATACACAAATGCTCTGTTGGAAAATGAAAGTTCTTCCTTAGTAGATAACATAAATACAGATATAAATGGAATATACATTTCAGTCCCAGACGAAGTTTATCAGTTAGATAAGCACCTACCTGTGGATGACAAGCCTCCACCTCAGCTACTATTAACACGTTACCATAAACCAGTGGACTAACATTAACTATGACAAGATTCTGGAAAATAAAACTAATTAATCAATTTGTTGATGAGTATTCATTTAAAAGGTAGCACTACTGACTAACAAAAGCAGTGGTAAAGATAAGATTTGTTGGGTTTTTGAGTCTTCTAACAACTTTAATTGAGTATTCAATACATGACTGATTTATTATTGAGGTAAATCAAAAATCAAGAAAACTTCATTAAAACCATCCCTGAACTCGACAGTCAACTCCTTCATATACCTAAGGTCAACTAGTGAACTCGAACTTGTGAGCGGTAATTGAAGGAGGATCAGTAGTCTGGTATGCTAACCACGGAGACACAAAAGCTGACCCAGATCATAGTAAATAGAGAGTGAAAACTAAAACTAAACTCTACTGAAGGTATCTTAAAGTGTTTGTAAAATTGAATGTGTGGCAAAACAAAGTGTTTATAGCCTGATAATACATGTATGTGACGATAATCCAGCAGTAATCTATTCACTATAATTTTACAACAAATAAATATCGGTTCTAGCAATTAAGAAACCATAGGCCCACAGTCACTGATTTATTGATTAATACGGTTTATTTGTTTGTTTGATTGTTGTTAAAGTCATACTGAAGGGTATTTCACTTTGATGTAACAGATTGTTCATTTAACACTTGCTTAACTATGGTGGAAAACCGGGAGGAAATCTCATAAAAAAAAACACCCCCACAATTGCTGGAGTCACATCAAGTGACTCATATACCTGATGGTCGACTCGAACCTGCAGTACATCAAAGAAGGATTAGTAGGCTGACAAGCTAACCACTAAGCCATGGCCGCAGTCTTGAGTATAACCCGGTTTGTGCTCTCAGGAGAACCAGTTCAAGCAGGGTCTTCTCATGGTTATCCAATTTCACCTTAGGACTGATTCATAGCTTTCCCAAAATCAATGAAAGCCATAGTTTTAAATTGCCTTGTAGTGTAAAAAATTTGTCAAAATGGGCATCAGATAAAGATTGAATTACAAATAAATTTGAATTACTTTTCAGAACTGTTCATTCATGTTTAAAAAATCAGCAGAGCAGTGACAAATGTAATTGATAGGTTATCTTGAAAACTTTAAAGACTAAATGTAGGTTATGCCAGCTAAACAACACAATGGTTCAGGGCTGATAAGATTCAGATATCAGGATTATGACAATGATTCAAATCAGTTATTGTCACAAGAAAAATTGTTTTCGAGATAACCTTTCATTTCAATTCGTCGTAGTTTTTATATATTTATAAAATGGAATTTTTTTTAAAAATCTGTTATAAAAAGTGATTTTAAATAAACAGTAAGATTGATTTGGGAAACATATTTAAATCAGTCCGCCTAAAATGACTTTGGATAACCATGGAAAGACCTAGTGCAGTAAGTTTTTTCTCAACAGCACAGACCTGCCCCATAAACTAAAATGGACTGTTTTTATCATCATTATTTTATATACTAGTAAACCATTATTTATTCCATGGTTTCATGGTTGCTATAAACAAATATGAAATTAATTAAGAACATAAAGTCAATCAAACAACTGTTAAGAAATAACTTTTAATCAAGGTTAAATTGTGTATATTACATTTAATCCTGTAAACTATATTGAGCTTGTAAGAAGAATATACATACTTGTAAATGGGATTTTGTTTGGCTGAGGGTTTGGGAATCACCATCTTTCTTCTCAAGAACAAATAACACCTCTTCAGGTCGGATTTTGTTGAAGTTGAACAGAAGTGGATTAAATGGTTGATTGACTGACTGGGCAGGCTGTGCTTCTCGTCTTTCACTAGCACGTTTAACATTCAGCTGACAGAAGACAAACAAAACTTATCTATAGTTAATACTAAATATATACACAGTATTTGTACAATTCATTAGATTTCGATGCAGATCCATGTTTTTGACAAACTGCCATCACAAAAAGGTATGTTTTAACTGTGAAAACTATTATAAAGTTGTCAACACATGTGATAAAACCTATTTTAAGTTTCCAGTAGTGTGATTCCACTATTTTATTCGACTTATTATTTCTGCATTCTTTACACAGTTATCAGAATTTAATTGAAGTATCTCACTATAAGTATCTTGTCACAACTGCTGTTACATTAGTCCTTTTAAAAAGGCTGTCTGTGTTTGATATTTATCATTTGGATATTCACAGTACGATGAGTACGGTGAATATCCAAATGATAAATATATTACGCTTTTACAAACCAGATTCGAGAAGCAGCTCTGTGATTGGTCAATTTAAGATACCAATCAACACTATAGGTAGGGTGATTGCGTTAGATCTCAATATTATTCCCAAGAAATCTTTCAATGCATATAGCCTGCTGTAGGGCTAGTATCTGAACTGAACCAGAGCGTGATGCCAATAAACCCAGAAAGTGGAAATTTATGTAAAGTTTTGTTGTGTTACGTGTTTTCATTGATTGAATGATTGGTGTTTTATGACGTGCTTAAGGATATTTCATTTACATGACGGTAGTGTATTCCAACAATAATTGACACAAGCATAACCAAGATGTGAAGCGTTTCCATAATGTTGGAAAGTTAATTTTCCTCCAGTGCTAAGAAAAGACAGCAGAGTCTTTCAACTAATTGCTTCATCTGTATGTATTTAATTGTCAATGTAGCATATGCCTTTTCTGATTCTCAAAATCATTTTATTCCTGTGAGAGAAATTACATTTGTCCAAAATCCTTGGTTTCCACTGATAAGTTTAATATAGTACAAGAGTAGTGTAACTCCGAAGAACGATAAACTCATTATG
>JAQQZZ010037542.1:0-10514 GCA_030265115.1 Mopalia vespertina | reverse complement strand
AGAACAAGAGCCTCTGTATAAAAGCAGAACAAGAGCCTCTGAATAAAGGCAGAACAAGAGCCTCTGAATAAAGGCAGAACAAGAGCCTATGTATAAAAGCAGAACAAGAGCCTCTGTATAAAAGTAGAACAAGAGCCTCTGAATAAAGGCAGAAGAGCCTCTGAATAACGGCAGAACAAGAGCCTCTGAATAAAAGCAGAACAAGAGCCTCTGTATAAAAGCAGAACACAAGCCTCTGAATAAACGCAGAACAAGAGCCTCTGAATAAAAGCAGAACAAGAGCCTCTGAATAAACGCAGAACAAGAGCCTGTGAATAAAGGCAGAACAAGAGCCTCTGAATAAAAGCAGAACAAGAGCCTCTGTATAAAAGCAGAACACGAGCCTGTGAATAAACGCAGAACAAGAACCTCTTAATAAGGGGGTTCTGTTTGCTCAGACTCTAATTTAAGTATTTTTTAATATAATTTTAATAACTTTTTCAGTCCTGTTATTTGAACTTTTAATCTGATTAAAAATTTAATTTGTCTCAACAGAAAAAAACTGCTTTACATTTTTTGTGTAAATAGTATTTTTATGATGATATTTGAATGATTAACTTTAGATATAGGGAATAAAAAATGTTTTATCTGTTTTTTACCCAAAGTGACCAGTAAGACATTAAAAGATATGGTATTTTAAAATGTTGGTTATGGTATAATATTTATAGATACGTTATTTGAAATCACTGGGGTGAAACTGAAAGCTTTGCATACCACGTCCCAAGTCAGTGGTTTAGTGAATACCTTAACTTAAAAGTGAAAACAATGTGTCAATTGTGATTATTAAATTAGGTCACATCTTATTTTGGTTAGTTTGCAGCAGAGCATGTAGAGCAGTTTTAGAATTTTAACTGCTGTTTGACAAAGTTTGGTAACCCCTGTCCCCTTTCCCAGGCCCAAGCATACCCCAGGGGTAATCTTTACCTTAGTTCGACTGGCCCTATCCTGGGATAGAGCATCACCCCTGTCAACCTCTAACCATTGACCAAGTACCTTAACACCCAATCAAGAAAGCCCTAACTGTTTATAGAGGAGTGCTAACTCAGCTGGTGGCCAACATCAAGGCTGGATTTACAATGCTAATCTATTGGTCACAGCAGGGGGTGTACAGCCCAGACAGCCAGATCCTCCACCTTTAATCTTACACTTCATATTAGTATCAACCAGACCTCAAAATAGTTACAAAGTCTAAATATAAAACCTGAATGACTGATAAAAATACCATAGAAATCCTCCTGAAATTCCTAATCACTGCAGTCATGTGAATACTATGTTCAGATACTGATACCATTTCCATTGACAAAAGAACAAGGGCATAGCAATGAAAATACCATACAAACTTAAGAGCTTGTAGTAAAAATTCTTGCCATAATAGCAATGTAAGTAGAACAAAAGATTTTCCCATTTACTATGAGTAACCGATACACTAGCTTTAAATAACACAGGACAGAAATCCTTCTAAATATAGACTTTAACAGCCTCATAATAGTATCAGATAGCTAAGAAAGGCCATGGAAATTCATTAACTTACACAAATAGAGGGACCCAGTTAATTAGATATGATAAGAGTTCTAGAGTACCAGGATGTAAATACGACAGATATTTTTTTATACCTTTTTCAAGACATTTCCTGTCAAAAATGGAGCTTGGTTCATAAAAACTTTACATTCCCTTGCAAAAAATGGCGAATGTGCTAACTGCTTTAAAGATTTATCAGAATTTGACAGAGTGCTCAATGACTTGTAAGACATTTTTCATAAGCATAACTTTCAAATTACTCTTCTGAAAGTTTTTCATCAATGTAACTAGGCAGATAAAATCGTTGTATATTTAATGTATTCATTTACTGGCTTACATTTTACTGTTACATTCAATATTTGAAACAAATAGAACAGTAAATTTGCATAAAGACTAAAGTTAAATGTTTAGCCTTTTAAACTCATAAAAGATTCAAATAATTCTCAAGTTTACATTAAATTTGAACTTTCTAGAATGCTGAAATAATGCCTCCTTGACACCCTACATATATCTGATGAGATAACTTAGAAAATGACTCATCACTAATTAGAAGCAAAGAACTTGAAAAATGAGGAAATGGAATACAAAGACTGGTGTTTCATGAGCTTCCTTATTTATTCATAGTAACGAACGCCCACGCTAACCAATGAGAGAACTTATACAATTCTAGTCTGAAAAACTCAAATATTACACATAACAAAAAAAAAAAAAAAATAGCCATCGTTGAGTAAACTAAGTTTGTCAATTTATATAAGACTGCTAGTTAAGTTTGTAATTATAAAAAAAATGTCAATAAAAACAAATCTAACTACTTTTTTAAAAATACTATATGCTACCCTTTTTAATACCAAATTGACTTATATAACACTAGAAACTACCTGTTTGACTACCAATTTAATAAATATAATCCTATAAATTATATTTTTTCAAATACCAAATTTAGGAATTACGATAAAACCGTGTACACTGCTTTTATGAACACCAGTTTTATTAATATCAAACTTAAAATTAACTTTTAAATACCAAATAATTATAGTAAAAATACTATTACCATATATACCTATGTACAAGATGCACCTTTTTTCACCAAACTCCAGACTCAGGTTTGGGGTCAGTGCGTCGTATACACAGGGATAGGAATCAGCTATGTTTTTTTCCATCTTGGAATTTTCTAGCCTGCTGATTGGTGCCATAGGTTGTACAGCTATAGTGTCTAATAGCTGTCATAAACAAAGGCTGAAGACTGAAGAGTAGACTATCAGCTATTTATCAGCTTTATTTATTGTTTTAATTGTTTACTGCTGTTCATTTTCATTTATCTCTGCACAGTAAAGTTGGACCAGTTGATGTATAAATAAAAATTATATAAACAAGTGACTACAAAACCCTGTAAAAATGTAACCTTTCATCCCTTGACCAAGTTATCATTTAGAAACAGCCCACCTATACCACTATACCAGGAAGCTATTGGAATACAGATTACAACAGCTACAACCTGTTTTCGGTGTTTGCTAGTCACAAGGGTTAATCTATGCCCAGTTAAGCCTGTTTTACTGGTTTGCTGGTCACAAGGGTTAATCTATGCCCAGTTAAGCCTGTTTTCCCGGTTTGCTAGTCACAAGGGTTTAATCTATGCCCAGTTAAGCCTGTTTTCCTGGTTTGCTGGTCACAAGGGTTTAACCTATGCCCAGTTAAGCCTGTTTTGCTGGTCACAAGGGTTTAATCTATGCCCAGTTAAGCCTGTTTTGCTGGTCACAAGGGTTTAATCTATGCCCAGTTAAGCCTGTTTTCCTGGTTTGCTAGTCACACGGGTATAATCTACGTCCAGTTCAGCCTGTGATAATATTTAACAGATCAGCTGAAAAGCACAAGACAATCGATAAAATGTTCCTCTGAATTTCAATTTTGACAATTGACAAGTGATCGATTAGTTCCATTGCCGTCCATTTAGAGGCCCACTGACTAATGGCAGTTTGTTTGAAGACTAGCAATGCTGTCTTTAATTAGCACTGGAGGAAAATTTACTTTTCAACATTATGAAAATGCTTCACATCTTGGTTATTCTGGTGTCAATTATTGTTGGAATACACAGCCGTCATATAAGTGCAATACCCTTAAGCACGGTATAAAACAGCAATCCACCAATCTATTTAGAGATCTATTAAAGTGGACTTTTTAAATTTAAGTTTATTAATAGAACACTACAATTCAGTCTACTTGAAATCATTTCCACCACTCTGTAAAATATTGGGTAATGTTGTAAAATATTGGGTAATGTTCTACGTGTAACTTCCAAATTATTGATATGCATGTCACTGAGGTCAGTCAATACAAACTATTGAAATTGTCCCATTCTTTACTGTGTGAATGACCACCACAACTCATATCCTTTACTGCAATTCTAAGAATAACTAAATCAGGACACTTGATTATATATTTTAAGCCTATATGTGCCCTACTATGGGTTACCAGCAATTGGCATGGAGCTTCCTGGTGGTCCGGTGCTCTCATATCTTAATAGGTGAAACTAGACCCGATCTGTTTTGTAATTTCCTACACCCTTTGGCCTGGCATGCCATCATATTAGTGAAAAAACCTTAAGTACAGACGCTGTTCAGTGTAAGATACTGGTTAATTACAGTTCACAATTATCAAAAGCACTTCTTAAAACTGTTTTATAGCAATTACAAAATTGAACTTCAGTGGTTGGAACCATTTCATTGAGCCCACCAGGATATTAGTAATTGTTTATAATGAACGTCAGAATAACATACAATGATGAGGGTGTGACCAATACTAGAAAGAACCAGGAAATGAACATGTCCTTTTACTGGCTGCTCTTTCTAATTGACTAATAACAGATGTAAACAAACAAATGTGTAATGACATGTGTCATCTAAAAATAGTCCTTGTGTGAGAAGACGGAGAAAGGGGCTGTGTTAGAATGAGGGTTCTATTCTATCAGTAGCCTA
Organism: Mopalia vespertina; assembly: GCA_030265115.1. NCBI lineage: Eukaryota > Metazoa > Mollusca > Polyplacophora > Chitonida > Mopaliidae > Mopalia > Mopalia vespertina. The sequence goes on along the minus strand of JAQQZZ010037542.1, from coordinate 5,985 downwards.
TTGAAAGTCAATTGACAGATAGTTGGTTACATGTATATCAGGCAGAGGACCCCGGGTCAGTTCTCATTGGAAGCAGGGCATTTATTTCTCTGTCTATGGTTATCTCATAGGATGGTCTATATTAAGTGGTAAAGATTTGTAGATAGCCCTAGGACGTTTGACTGAAATCTTCAAGTGTGAAATTATGTACTTTAGCTTTGAAAAAACTTTTAAACACCCTATTTCCCTCAACATTTTAGTCTTATTGAATTGCCTTTTTGTGAATTTATTGTAGTATTAAGTTGTGTCGCTGCAAATATACACTAAATCACACGCCCGTTTTAAGAATAACTGTTATTTTTGTTTTAAGGAAATTTTGTTCATGGCTAGCGTTCATGAAAACAAACAGAATTTTGAAGTTAGGTTATGTACAGTTTTATATTTGTATCCTGTAACATAAGTATAAAACAGACAGTAGATAGTTAGGGATTGTAAAAGTTACCTCACTTATCTGATTTCAGTTTATTCCAAGATAAAACCAATAAGCTCATCCCTTATTGTGCGAAGAGTCTTCCCCATTTCTGCTTTATGAAGAGTGTTCCCATTTCTTTTCAAAAGTCCGCTCTGATAGAAACAAATAAATACCTACTTTCACATTGTTTCTAGGCCCGCAGTTGTGGCTTAGTGGTAGCGCTTACTAATCCTATGTACCGTTCACCGGATCGAGTCCGCCTGTCAACCAACAGGTATATGAGCGAGTCACACGTTGTGGCTCTGGCAATCACGGGGGTGGATTTTATGATGTTTTCTCTCGGTTTTCCACCGTAATACAGTTAGGTGCACTGGGAAGTGGACAATCCGTCGTCTTATAAGTGAAATACCCTTGAGTACAACCTTAAACCCCAATCAAACAAACAAATCCTTCAATGTACCCATCACAGGATCAATTCCTCTTTCTTGACCTCAGGTATATGAGGGACACACGGGTTGACTTTGTGAATTGCAGTGGTTGGCTTGGACAAGGTATTCTCCTGGGTTTACGTATTCAATTAAGTTAAGCGAAGTGAGTAGAGGACAAACTTCCTTGTCATATAAGTGAAATACCCTTGATTACCAATTTGAACCCTTATCAAACAAAGAAAACATACCGACTGAGCAGCAGCTGAGTAGCTTTTGTTTCAACGCTTTGTTAAAATGAAAAGACATCTTGTTAAAGAGTGTTTAAGGGATAAGTGACAGCCCATTGCCAGGGTGGAATGTCTTCATTATTTAAGTGTTATAGTGAGGAATTATAGACTACATGGTCACCAGAAGAAATTGTCTTGCTAACAAAGTTGAATAGGAATAATAAGACAAACAGGTAAAACATAAAGACCTGATTGTGGTTAGTGTAGTAGGTGTTACACATATCTATGTCAGGTACTTTATTAGGACTTTCGTGTCGTATGACTTATAACCTGCCTTATTGTATTACCGACTTTCAAAGATAACTCCTTTTGCTTGTATGTGTTGATCCTGACCTTCTCTTTGTTATTCACACCCACACTGGGTTATTTTTAGGCAGAGTTATGTCTGGGTGGGTGGGAGGCTTTATGTAATAGCTTTTGAATAATTTCAATCATAAGTGTTTGATCTGTTGTAGAAAGCCGAGGATTAACTCTCAGATGGTGGCCCAACAGGTGGGACCACAGTTCGCTACTCCCCCCCCTGGTCCCTTGAAAAAAGAAAAACTAAAGAAAGATCCTTTAACTGGTAGTTCCTCCAAACGAGGAAAGAGGTAAGTGGTCGGGGTCAACTGTCATTTTTGAAGTTTTGGGCGGACATTACTTACAAGTTGGCATGAACAATGCTGTAATACTTTAAATCATGTTTAGCAAAATGCCCCTTTGAAAACACAGCCTACTCATAACTATTTAAATCTACCTGCATGCAACTCCACAACTTATGTATTATACATAAAAACTGAGGGACACACACCATAACGCAAGACACTTCAAAAGAATCTGTCCCCCTTATTTTCTCTTAGGGGACTCCTTTGTCTGTCTTCAAAACAGCCTACACTAATACACATGCCATGAAAAAATGTATCAAGTTTGAAAAGATGTGTCACAATGTTATCTTTTACAAACTAAATACATGTAGTCTTCCAAATTAACTTGTTATCGGCTTTATTTCCTATTAGAAGTTAACAAAAAGAGTTTTACAATTGAGCAAACTTGTTGTGCAGTTCCTGAATTTAATTACCTAAGTTTTGAATACACTCATTTGAACAGTGATTCAGGGAAAAAGTTTCTTACCTGTCTGAAAGATATAAAACTGAGGTATTTTTTTTTACATACCAAGAACAATTTTGTTTTTGATCATACAATATTGATGTCTACTGTCTGCATAAAGTAGTTTGACTGTCTTGTTTAGTGAGAGGTATATGGTAAAACAAAGTAATGCCTTTACAATATGTTATATATAATCAACTGATAAAAACACACCATATCTCAATTTGTACTCCAGCACTGTAGATAAATGAATAAACAGAAAACTATCGTACAAGATACTCTGTGGTCTGTTAAATGAGAAACTATCAGTGTTGTTGTTGGTGGTATAGCTTAACAATTGTAAAGCTGCGTCAGCATGTTTCAATTCAAACAAAAACTTAATCAGTTCAAGCTTCATTTGAAGTCACTTTCAAGGCAAAGCATGTCACCAAAGGTTCATTAAATCCTAAAGTTTTATAACATTCTTTAAATGAGTCATTTGAGCTTTGGTACATTGTGAAGTTTTGCACGACATCTTGTACAGCCTTTTCTTTACAAAGTCGGCTTTGATTGGTTGTGCAGCCACAATGAAGCAATAAAATTGGAGCGAACAAACGCATGTGAATTCATGCTGTGTATGGATCCTTGGGGCAATGAAGACATTTTATCTGTTATCTATCCATTCTTATAGAGATTTACTTTGCTTAGCAATGGAGGAAAATTAACTTTCAAACATTATGAAAATGCTTCACATCTTGGTTGTGCTAGTGTCAATTATTATTGGAATACACTGCTGTCATATAAGTGAAATACCCGTAAGCACGCATAAAACACCAATCAATCAATCTTCCAATCGAATCTTTGTAGGGTAGGCCTACTAGTCTCTTTATCAGCATTGCTTAAATCATAAACTACCTCAAAATCACAGGAGTGTTTAACCTGAAGTATGATACAAAACCCCTAGAAAAAAAAAGAAATAGAGTATGATGCCAGTTTTGTAGATGTATTATATGGTAATAATGTATATTTGTTTAACAGCGGGAGGTCCTAAGGTAGAAGAAGAGGAGGAGCCAGAACCCCCAGAGCCTTTTGAATGGACAGATGAGTGATTGACAGCTATGAGGTACATGTAGCACCAATGGAATGTCTTAATTTATTCCTGATTCATATAGGAGTCTTTTCTCTCAAATCTTTGCTCTAAAACTGCCACATTAATAAGGTTTTCTTTGTTGTGGTTGAATGTGTGTTATCATGTGTAAGTAGATGTTTATATCAGCTCCAGTTGTAGTGGGGGTATACCCTGGAACATGATGCTCTGAGTAAAGACAAAGCTGAATTTGTGCTGTCTTGCTGTCTCATTTTGCACTATTGTCTGATTGCACCATGTAATAACTCGAGTGTTTGTTTTGATCTTGTTTGTTGCTAAGGATGTTTCCTTCACTCAAAAACAAACAAGTAAACTGACAATACACACAGTTTGTTTACTTTAGATCCCATCATGTAATGAAAGTAACTTACAGGGACAATCAAAAGATTCTTGTTGTTTCATTTACCACAAACATCAAATTTGATTAGATCGAATCTTTATTCCTGAAGTTCATTTTTATAATTTTTCTTTCACTTACTTGATGATTTTTTATATTTTTTTTTCAGTTAGATCCACATGGATTCTTAAGAAGACAGACATAAAGGAAGGAATGTCACACAAAATTAAATACTACTGTACCACTCCATGCTTTTCTGTATGATGTTATATTTAATTCAAGCATTGTGGACAGAGTAAGGTATTCGCCAATGCTACTAAATTAATATTGGCAAATTTTAGTATCAGTAAAAATGTCCGGTTAAATGTATTGTTGTTTGAATTTATATGAATAATAACTGATTGTTTTACAAGTCAATTCAATATTTCTGTATCTCTCGCTTGCTCCATCAGAATTAAAACATTCATTAAAATGTGCGGAAACAGAAACCAGCTTCTTTATTTAAATGTTTCATTTTGTGTTAAAAACTTAGAAATGCCACTGCCCTTCTGTTCCTCACTATTGCTGTGAACACCACAATTTGAAATCAAATTTACAGATTAACTGGAATGTAGTTTCCTCCTGTTAAGATGACGGATGGGATTGCATTTCATCATTTTACTTAAAATGATTTTGCTGTCATTGTGTAATTTAACAGTATACACTCCGGTGTGTGCTGTGAACACAGTGAACATGATAGATTTATAACAAATTCACATATTAACTTCAAACATGAAAGACAATAGACTGATGGGATTTTTATTTTAAGAAAATTTTGCAAAACAATATCGCGGCACAATTGTCGCTATTCACATCTGTATGAGTTGTGAACATAACTTGAGAACAAATCGGCAGATTCACTTCAAACTTAGAATGTAGATTCCTCCTTCTCAGATGACTGATCGGATTGTATTTGACCAAATTCTGCAAAGCACTGTGGGCCCGCGGCAGTGGCTTAGTGGTAGCGCGTGCGCTTACTAATCCTACTTTGATTTACCGTACACGGGATCGAGTCCATCTGTTGACCCGACCATCAGGTATATGAGTGAGTCACACGATGTGGCTCCAGCAATCGCGGGGGTGGTTTTTACGAGGTTTCCTCACGGTTTTCCACCGTATTTAGGCAAGGAGCATTGTGTAGTGGATAATTCGTCGGCATACAAGTGAAATACCCTTGAGCACGACGTTAAACATCAAACAAACAAACAAACAAAGCAGTACGGTGGTTAGTGCATAATTTTTCAATATTCACGCCTGTATGTGTTGTGAACCCAATAACTTTAAAACAAAATTACTTAAAAACTTAATGGATAGAACCGCACTTACCACCTATCAAGAGAACGAACAGTTTCCTTCACCCATTGGTCTGCCACGCCTTCATTTAAGTGAATTAACCTAAAGTATGACGTTAAACACCAACCAACCAAACCTGTCTTACATCGTCTTAAGTTGTCAAAAAAGAATGACGTTAAACACCAACCCACCAAATAAACTTACCTGTCGTATGACCGTATATAATATGTATAACCCTGGTCTCTCATGGCGCAAATGGGGTAGGAGATTTCTTACCAGACACTGGGCTCGCCTTTTGGACTATTAGTCGAACCACCCTTTCACTGAACGTTGGAATCCACCACTGGAAGATTTGGACAAATGTTTGGGCAAATAGTAAGTTAAAACTATGTGGCTTACATCGTCCCCGCATGCATGATCATGTTCTAGAATTAATTGCGTCGTTCTGTAGATTATAGATACCAAGAATATTGAGTAACTGCAAGACATACCCATAGGATTCAAGTTGAATTCTGAGCGGTAGCTCTGTGTCCATCCTAAAATAGATAATCAAACCATTGTGGAGTCCTGACTAAAGTCAATACTTTGGGATCAAATCTTACCGCCCTTTAATGCGGTGGACACACGAGCGAATATAATCGCCCGATCGTGGCTGTTGTACGAATCAATGAAAAATTCGCCACGTGTGTTCAGGCCGGCGACAGCGATAATGATCACCGGTCGGCCAGTCGGTCGGTCGGATCAAATATGTTTGATATTTTCGACCGATTTTTAATCGCCACGAGTGATCGCCCGTGTGTTCATGCAAGCTAGTACAGTCGCCCGAATCAAGGCTGATAAACCAATCCGTGTTGTTCTCACCATTCTAAACGTTATTCGCGGACCTACCTCGAGATTTCATGAGGAGATTCCAGCTCTAAGGTATCACGGAGCCATCT
>JAQQZZ010037531.1:0-10514 GCA_030265115.1 Mopalia vespertina | reverse complement strand
CTCAAACTGTATATATATGCTCCTAATTTTATTACTCTCATTAGCTTGAAAACGGTGCTAGTATCTGCATTGAAACGATGCGTATGAATAAAACCAGAAGTTGAAAATCCATAAAGTCTACTTATTATGTTATCATCCCAGCTTCTAAATGCCACTAAAACAAGTTATAATTTAAATAGTAAATTTTTATCCATAGTATAATGGGATTATTTTTTATTGTTTAGTAGTAATGTGGATTGTCCTTGCAGAAAACATCAGATGCCACCATGGTACAGCCTTATTTAATCACACTGTGATTAAGGGTATTTCACTTATGTGAGTGTACTTTCACAGTCAATTGTCACAAGAGAAAACCATCAAATTAAAATGGGTTGCTACGTTGGAAAAGAAACGTTCCTCCAGTGCTGAAAATAAAGGAGAGTATAACTATGGGAGCATACTGCCATAACTGTAAATACCAATACCCCACCCAGTAGAAGTATAATTTGTGTTTAGGTGTCACAGTACACCAAATGTACTGCAGAATAAATTTGTAAATGTAAAATAAGTGCACATTTATAAGTTTGGCTCTCACGACCTTGTCACAGTTATATGCTATTACACAAAGAATAATAAAATTTTACCAAAAATATCAATGCAGTCATTCAAACAAAAAAAGGCAGATTTAACAAACCTTGATGTCCTCAATGATATTCCTTGGTCCTGTAGTTTCTGAATCATATGTGAATTTCCCTCGACTTGTTGCCAAGGCAACTGACGCCACCAAAATACCTGGCTTTTTCTTCATGTTAGACTCAATGAGATGGACACACGAGGCACATGTCATACCAGTGATCTAATGAATAAAGCAAACACCAGAACTCAAAATAACAGTTTCTAGAAATAACAATACAATACACAGCACACCAGCATCTCAAGTGCTTCCTGGACAATTACATGTATCATGGTGAGATTACATGGAGATTTAAATTGAAAGTTTAAAACCCAAAACAAAATTGTCTACACTAAGTATTTGACTTATAAGACAGTCACTTTAACATAACCATGAAGTCTTTTGTTCTGTTGGAAAATTAATTTTCCTCCAGTGCTAAGTAAAGCCAGTATAACTGTGCTTGAAACATACTACCCTTATGCATAGACTGAAAATCCACATGATGGAGGTTTTTAGAATAACGTGGTATTGAAATCTTACAAATTACAAGATTTTCATAAAATTGTCACTTACATTGACCTCCACTATGCCTTGACCTTGAGTTTCTGCTTCTGTGACCTTGGCATTGAATCCCAAAGCTGTGACCTTGTTAGCTATCTGTGAGGGTAGGATGTATGCAGGGTCATATTTCACCTCTGCTTTCTGGGCCATTAGAGCCACCAATACCTTCTTGATACCTAGGATTTGAGAAAATAAATACTCAATAGTGAGTCTTATGGCAGTTTCCCCATCACTTTCTGTGATACTTCCATGTGGCATAAATTTTGAAGCTCTTGGTTTTAGTTTTATTTATAGAATACGTTATTTTCTGCACAAAACTAACCATCTCTTCCTTACAGAACTATCCTTTAAAACAATAAACAAGAAACAAAACGGACAGCCAATAATTAATTATTAACATTATAAAAAGAAGACACAATGTGATATGAGATACTGTAAGAATTAAAGCAAAAAATTAAAGCAAACATGTTTGAATCTTTCCCAATGTAACGATGTCATAAACTTAAGTTGTATGAATGGTGTAAACACTGTTAAAAGCTCTTACCTTCCACTTTGAGGAGATTCTTCTCAATAGTAGCCACACACGAAGCACAAGTCATTCCTGTTATTCGTAGAAAGCACTTCTCATAGTCCCCATCATCTAAAGTATCTCTATTAAAGCGGACACTGTTCCTGCCATTCTCTATACGCACATCTAACTGACCTGAACCCTCAACAGTAATATCCTCATCTGACACAGACCGCTTCAATTTGGGGGATTTATCTGACAATGAACAGAAGATAGAGATTAGAATTATATTGAGTATAATGATAAGAATACACTTTATTGAGAATTAAAGTACCAAACTTTTTATCTTGACCCTTCTTCTTTTGTAATTTACAATGGATTTGCTCCAATAATCAAATTATATATTATTATTTTTGTAAGTCATATAGAAGATGTCAGGTGGGTCAATGTTAATGGGAAATAGGGCAATTCCAGAAGCTAAGTAAAGTATCCATGCTGATTCAAGAAAATTGCTACTTTCTAACAGGCTGATGTCTTAATCTAAGGTAAGCTCTTACACATTAACAACATTGGTATAATGAAGACCAAACTCAGCCAAATAATCTAATAAAGCAATGGTGATAAATTTAGAGATTTATCAGCCTCCCCAAAACTGTACCAACACTGTGGCGTTGAGGCAATCAGGGGTGGGTCAAAAGCCAAGAAGACTCACCTGGCAAAGTAGCATCAAAGCCCATGTCGTCTATAGCTTCCTGTAGTTGTTTAGGTGTCACACTATTAGGATTGTAGTCGATGGTACCAGTCTCTTGTGACAGGATCACTTTGATACTGTTCACTCCAGGATGTTTAGATATTGTATCCTCAATTGTCTTCACACACGAATTACACGTCATACCTTTTATACCAATTATGACTCGCCTCGATTGATTATCTGAGAGTTTCGATAAGCTTCGTGATAGCCTTCCTTGAAGAACTTTTGCGTCAAACCCCATGTCATCAATAGCATCTGCAATAGCTGTTGGATTCGTCACCTTTGGATTGAATTTCACTTTGCCATTTTTCCCAGCGAGACTAACTTCAATACTTAGAATTCCTGCCTGCTTAGACATGTTTCCTTCAATGGTTTTAACACAGCTCTGGCAGGTCATACCCTCTATTCCAATCAGACAACTGTCTTCCTGGGACACGAGAGAAGATGAAGAAGATCGGGATGCCAATTTATCAAACTCTTCAGCCAGATTATCCTTCGGTGGAAGAGTAGCGTCAAAACCCATATCATCAATCTGCAATCTCAACGTTTCTAGGTCAGTCTCATCAGAGTTGAAAACAATGAATGCCTCTTTGTCATCTAAGGAAACTTTTATTTCTTGGACTCCATCTTTGTCGGCCATGTTTGATTCAATGTTGCGCACACATGACTGACAGGTCATCCCTTCAACATGAATCCTGGCGATTAACATTTTAGATGTTTTTGGAGCAGGCAGACATGCGTCAAAACCCATATCATCAATACCTTCAGCAATGTCCGCTGGTGATGTCTTAGAAGGGTCATACACAACTGTGGCTCTTTTGTTTGCCAATGAAACGGATATTGATGCAATGCCTGGTTTTTTGGACATGTTTTTCTCGATGTTTCTCACACAGGACATACAGGTCATTCCTTCAATAAGAATGATCGCCTCTGATAAAGTATTGTCCCCCTTGTCATCAAGCGCCCCACTCAGTCCAGGCTTGACCTTGGCAGGAAACCCCATGTCATCAATCATTGTAGCGATCTTACTGGGGTCTGTGTCCGCAGGGTTATAGTTCACGATGGCTTCTTTGTTCTCCAGGATCACCTGCAATTACACAAAAACATAAACAGACTTTTAAATAATACCATACACAATGTTTTTTTTTATGGATTAATTTGTTTGTTTGATTTGGGTTTAACACTGTACTTAAGTTTATTTCACTCATATGAGGGTGTGCCAGCAACAAACAAAGACAAGACTGGACAAATCAATCACAGGATGCAATAAAATGATATCACTAATAGATCAGCTACATGTTGCCCCTTGAAAAGCTCCAAGAACAGGAAGTTTCCTCTCACCAACCAGCAAGGGCTTAGGCAGACACCCTGAAGTGAACAATTGCCTCATTTGGACACCCTGTTTTAAGAAACTTTAACATGCAAGAGATAGGATAACTGTCAAAATTGGACACCCAGTTATTTGAAAAGAGAAGCAAAAGGACCATTTTGGACACCATACTTTTCATTTCTGGCTAAGCCCCTGGCAACCAGATGTATTTATGGAAGGTCATATGGCTGAGTGGTCCAAATTATAAAAAAAACAAGACATGTACCAAACATGAGAGAAAGTGGGCAGTTTTCACCGACCAATACACCAGAACAAAAGCACTTTTTCCTGCCTTTAGCTCCCAGGGTACAAGAATGTCCCACCAATCACTCACTCAAAACTGTCACGATAGCAGAATTAATAGCCTCATAACTATTAGATTACATACATGTTAAAGGCCATGATTACCAGTATATAACTATTCAAAACGCTTCTCCATTGTATGGCTAAATGAAATATATATGGAGGATTATCCCAATGAATATTCCAACTGACAGGCCAAAACAATGAGGTGTTAGTGTAATAACAAAACCACGAGAGAGCCTCTCCTTAGCGGGATGCCAATACAAACACCTTTACTTTACCTGTTCATAATCAATTAATTAGTGAGCCTGTTTATCTTCAATAAACCTAGTGGTCAGTGGTAGACGTATTAAATTATTTACCTTTCTCTATACAAACACAGGTTATGAGAATGTGGAATCAGCAATTTACAGCCAGAACAAATCTGTTAACTGTACCCTGTAGATTTCTGCTGAATTGAAAAATTAAACACACAGGAGAAGAAAAAAATGCAATCGCCAAACAAACAATCCAAAGTTTACCAAATAAACATAGATCAGTGTTTGATGTTTTTTAAGCCCGACTTGTTACACAATTTCGAAAAACAAATATTGACGTAGTCCGAAGCTGATGAATACCCTAGCCTCTTTTTCATGTAACACAAAAAGCAGTCAAGTGTTCCTGTAAGAATCTCGAATATGCCAAACGGAAAAATAATATATTAATTAAAAAAACAAAAAACAATGGAAAACTCATAATAAAAGTTATGTTATTTTCTTGGCCTGCAGTTAGACACACCAAGTGCTAATATAGCCACCGAGTTTATAAATCAACATTATTGAATAAGTATTCAATTGTAAATGTACTGCATGTAATTATATATGACATTAAGATACTTCACATTTATCTGTACATGTAAAAAGTAAAGACAGGACCGCTAATAGAATCATCTACCAATGCACATGAAGAACACGAAAACAGAGATTTGATCCATCATCAAATGATAGGTACAGTTTCACCTGCAGTATATGGGAGTCTGTGAGTTGTTTTACTTTTTAATGTTTATTTATTAAAGGAAATGTTACAATGTATGTGCAGGGTGACATGTGTCTGTCTGTCTGTCTGTCTGTCATGGGTCTGTTTCTCTGTTTAACATTTAACCTCAAATTCCCTTTATAATAAGGGTGAAAAAGAAAATGAAAGATTGAATACCACATATGTTATACATATATATATGTTTTTAATTATCAATTATCATCCTTTATTGAATGTTTATGTTATCTTTCATGAACTCCTGTATGAATTTGTAGCCCCATGGCAATTATTTCTGGTTCTACAAAACCCACATTAAATAAAGATTTTGAGATTTGAAATTTAGGATTTGTTTGTATATATTCAAAACTTTTAAATAAACCTACAGCTATTCCCACTACTGGTGCTCGAAACCCATGCAACCAAACAACCCTATTTTGAGTGAAACCCCACGTCTTGGGGACATATTGAAAATAATGTATGGTCTTATGTAAGATTTGGACAGAAATTTGGGATTTTACATGTTGTGTTCATGAGACATTTGACATTTTATTTAGAAGCAGGTATTCCAAAAAATGTTAGAAGTAGATTTTTTAAATCAATGTTCATAGTGGTGAGTAGATCCCTTGATCGCTGTATAAAATGAAACGAATCAACAAGTGGTCTAGTTCTCAGACACTGAAAAATTCAGCCTAAAAATTGCATGAACTGTAATTTGTTTTATCAGTTTAATAGTCAATGTCAATCACTTGTACACATGACCAGTTTAAAACTGACCTTTGTATATTTGTTTATCACGAATCTGTTAACGGGTTAATAAAAATGACCCAGATATTAAAGAACCAGTATCCAAGAACATGATAATCAACAGAAGTTGTTACTTGATTTTATACAAAGTTAGTAGGACATACTTATCACACTCTGTGTTTCTTTGAAAACAATTGTTGTCTAACTGTATCAAATATCAGAAATTATAGAAAATAATTATCAGCTGTCAAGATGTCTAAATGCACATCTCTTTGACCCTTTAAATTGTTGAATGTGTTATTAGGCTTTAATAAGTGTATTTCAATTATATGAGGGTGGTGTACTCCAACAGGACAGACACAATAAAACAACCATCAAATGTGAACTGCTTTACACTGTTGGTAAAGTAAAAGGTCCTCCATTCCTATGCAAAAATGTTAAACATACTGCTTTTATCTAGAGGACTTTTAAGAATCAAAGGGAAAGACCAACTAATTTTTCTGCCGTTTTCAGGAATGTTTCAACATAATATTAATTTTGTATTTTTGTAGGTCAGATTTAAGATGGAAGCATATATGCTTCTACACACGAGTCCTGTAAACATACGTACTACATGTGATTCCATATACTATATCTGTTTACATGTTCACCTTCACCCATGCCAGTGGTGCTTTTAGGTATTTAAAAATATGGAGAAAAGTACAGTGTTAATTCGTTAAGAACCCAATTCAAACAAAAAACAGTAACACTTGAAATGCTTGTAAATAAGGTCATATAAACAGAGATATCCTTTCCAGACCTATATAAATGTAGGTTGAACATAGACATACATACATCACCAAGAATTGATAGGTGATTTAAACAGAATGGTATTTCAGACTTAATGAATATTTCAGTGAGTAGGGTATCTATGTGAAGGTACTGAACAAATATTTAAGCAAAAGGTAGTAAATAACTTAAAGTATGAGGGCTTAATCTGTATGTGCGTGACCGTCCCATAATGGACCCAATTCCTAAATAGATTCCACAAGGAAATCGGCAGACCCCATTCCACAAGGAAATCGGCACAACTACCAAAGAAACAAACTCATGTTCCCAATTGAAGTTTGAATAGATCTAGAATATCAAGGCATGGGGGAACATATTTTATTTTATTGCTTACAGGACCCTGCAGTAAATATTGATTCAAGAGTATTAATTATGTGTTGGTACTGTAACAGTATATATAACTGTACCTGTAATTTCACCCACCTTCAAAATAAATATTGATTAAAGAGAAAATAATTGTTGTTTATGTAAATACATGTAAGTATATCCTAAGTAACCAAAATTGGTACTGGCAATGTTGTGTAGAAAGATTGGTGTAAAGAGTTCTTCCTGAAGCTTTCTGAAGTAAGCAGAATTGGTATTAGCATTGTTGCATAGAAAGATTGTTGTAAAGAGCATAAAATAACTTTGAATACTGTTTGTTGTGTAAATACATCTAAGTGTATCTGAAGTAAGCAGAATTGGTATTAGCGATGCAGCATAGAAAGATTGTTGTAAAGAGCATAAAATAACTTTGAGTACTGTTTGTTGTGTAAATACATGTTAGTGTATCTGAAGTGAGCAGAATTGGTATTAGCGATGCTGCATAGAAAGATTGTTGTAAAGAGTATAAAATAACTTTGAGTACTGTTTGTTGGGTAAATACCGTTAAGTATATCTGAAGTTAACAAAATTGGTACTGGCAATGTTGTGTAGAAAGATTGTTGTAAAGAGTATAAAATAAATTTGAGTACTGTTTGTTAGGTAAATACATGTTAGTGTATCTGAAGTGAGCAGAATTGGTATTAGCAATGCTGCATAGAAAGATTGTTGTAAAGAGTATAAAATAACTTTGAGTACAGTGAAATTCCATTGTTGATGAAACTAGACATACCTGGAGTTTAGAGTATCCTGAATTGGCCCGTAATAAAGACATTATGGCTGTCGTGTATTAGACGGAGTCAATGCTGCACTCAAACCTCAGTCTCACAAGTCCCGTAATCATAGCAATATGCACGTAATCACACAATCTCACTACAACCTAACACATCCAACACTCAGCTCATATTCATCTGAAGTTTGTTCACCACTTGTTGTTGTTTTTTTTTCCTTCTTCAAGTTTTCTTTTAACAAGACAGCGAGTGGTGAACAAGTCCTAGCTCTACGTAGATAAACAAGTGATAGAGCCTAAGCCCAGCATGGTTGGCTGAAATCTCCTGGCCTGAACACAGAACAAACACTGGATAGGGACATAACAGTTTCCTAGCAAACCATGGTCAGGTCCTAACAGGAAATCACAATCAAATTAAAAACTGAGCTTTTTCTCATTTCTAACACATTTGATGAGGTACACTATAACGCTGTGTTCAGGTGAAAATGAACCTGCCTGTATAAACAGCTGGATTGCCTGTCCTTTTATCTCATACACACCTAGCTAAAATCTGATCTTCAAAACTATGTGTGAACACTCGGGTGTCTATGTTTAGATAGATCTCATGGCAAAAGATGACAGAGCAGATAGGAAATAAAAACATAGATACATGACTGGCCAGCCTTTCTACTTAAAACTTAGGGACTGTCTCCTTATAAATATCCTCTGAGACATTCACTTAATGGTTGTTATTGTCAATGACACTCCAGAATAAGTCATATAATAGACATATAATACTAATGAGGCGTACAGGAGTCTGGAACTAGAATACAGATATCACGGGACATACATGTAGTAATGATGCAGGATAAGGTAATAAATACCATCATTTCCGTAAATCGGAACATGTTTTATAGCATATACGAGAAGGTAAGCGAACTGAATGTAGATCGTGAGAAAAGAATTAAATGCATCAGAAAAATACTAATGAGTTGTTTTCAGACCACAGCAGATGGCTCTTCAACGAAGCAGCGTCTGGCAGACCTGAAAGGTGTGACATAACCAACAAATCCCATGCAAATAATTAAGCTACTCCATTAGCTAAGTATAAGGCAGATGTGATATTCAGTAAGATGTTTAGGTAAACCTGAATTGAATAGATTGCATGTAAACTGTCCTTTTCATGAAGAGAAGCTTAGTTTTCAGAACTACAATTTCCTGTTCAAATCTTCTCCAGATGGTGGTAAGAATAAGATAATCCAACATAGTTATTATTATACCTCCAGGAATTCTTTGACTAACTTCTAACTGGTAATTCTCTGATTGAGAAGAAGTTTCGATATCATCAAAATGTTTTGACAGCAGTTCCGTTAAATCAAAAACAAATAAGTAGTATCAGCAAGACAAACCTTTCACCTTGAGTTCGCACAGGACTAAAAAAAATATAGTATCAAAGCAAACAAATGTACCCTTCCTGCTTTTGAAGTCTATTAAGAGTTTGGATAACACTTGCAACACTGGACACAAATAAATCCTACTTGAATGACACCAAAGTCACAAAAATTGCATTGCGTGAAAAAATATTAACGACAGTTTTTACAAACTCGCCTAATTTAACGTTAGCAAAGTGCTCTGTCACTCCCCTCTATTTACTTCCCCTACAGCACAGCTACAAACTCCAAATGTTAGACACATGTAAAGCAGAAAAATTATCTGTAATATAATCAATAAATTGGAATAAAGTTAAATCTGTCATTTGCTACTGGCTTGAACCTGTTTAATAGTTTTGTCTGTTTATTAGAGCCTGCTGCTATGGATGTAAAATCTGGGCTGACACCAAAGGCGTACAATCAGCAATGTTGCCTGACTTGAATAAACTTACAGTTGACAGACGCTTGAGTGTACATCAAGGACAAGAGGAGAAAGTAAATGAGGGTGGAGTGTCAAGTCTCTATATATCTACTGCTGTTGATAAACAATGAGAGCAGGTACACAATGAGACCAATCACTTACTCTAACACTATATACCTGTATATCCTGATTTATAGGCATTTAAAACTTCATTGTATAAACAACAATGTAATAGATATGTGGATTACTACATGTATTCACTAGTGACAATGAAAGGGCCAGTTATTTCCATGTTTGCCCTACTTAATATCCTTGGCAATCAATGCAACTTTTTATTGGGATATTTTTCCAAACACTGTCTATAATTATTTCAAAAGTAAAATTAGATTGCTGCCCTAGCCCGCCCCTAAGGGTAAATTTTATTCATCAATTGATGAACAGTCTAAGTACTTTAACCAAAACACTACTAATAGATAACAATGAAGCTTTGTGTTATGAATAGATACCTAGTTGATAAATGATAAGCCTTAATGTGACGTCCACATTTATTTGTATTTCATATTAATGGGGGGGGGGGGATTTTATAAGTGAATGCCAAAATAAAATTAGATTATGCAAAATTGTTGATAATTCCATACAAGTCAAATTTGTTTGGTTGCCCCATGAAAAAAATGTTGCATATCACAACACATGTCATGACATTTTCATGGGGGCATCCTAGTTTGACCAAATCTCTCCTCAATGAGGAGGTGAGAATGTAAATGACAGTTAACATTAACATTCGAAACTTTGTAAGATTGTTAGATGTTTTGTTCGTGTTTTTGTTTCCCGTGCTTTTTTTTTTGGGGGGGGGGGGGGGGGGGG
>JAQQZZ010037520.1:0-10514 GCA_030265115.1 Mopalia vespertina | reverse complement strand
GGCACTAGGTTTATGACCAAGCGGGCTGTACGTAAGGCATGTAGGTAAGCCCGCTTCCGGTTTTAATCAAATGGGAAACCACCATAGACGTCACTGGCAACAAACAATTACAAGACAAAAAATCGCAGGACGTAAAACAAATATACCGTAAATGATCGGCTCCCTGTTGCCCTATGTCAGGGCCATTGATTGCACCAGGGCAACAGAAAGTTCCACCACAGTGACCACAAAACCCTGTTCAACAACAACACGATGACATTCTGTTTGATTGGTATTTATCGTATTACTTTGGACTATTTTATATACATGACTTTGTATTGTCTGTAACTGGTTGCAAACCTCGTCGAAACCTCGTAAGAATCAGCATCCCCATATATAACATCTCCAACGCATTTAATCAAACACAATCTCACATGTGGCGCTATGGTGTATAATGCAGTCAGGGGTTAAATGCCGACAATCTTTAGTAATTGGACTCTTGATACGTTTACAAGGGAGATAAAACGATCGAATTACTTCCCTTGTCAATCTTTCGATATGACAGATCGAGCGTTGCGCATCCACTTTCTTACTCACCTGGTAAATACTGCATTAGTTTCTCGGTGTCCTGTGACATGTCTCTGAGAGGGTGAACAGAAAATGTATCCCCGTGCAAGGTTGCTGTTGATATACACCTGTCCTCAACGAACTGAACTCCAAAGAAATAGGTTGTACTGAGGCTGTCAAGGACTTTATCAACTTCAACGTCTCTTATATAATGCCAGAAAAATGATTCGCGCCATTTCCGTACCGTAAATAGTCTCGCCGATATATGGGTGATTTCAGATGGCCCATTTATCCACGTGTTTATTGTTTGTCTGAAGGCTATTCTTGTGATGATATGATGACGTTATTGGAGCTACATTTTTATTCAATTACTTACAACGGACGAAATTCGAATTATTTGCAGCAAGTCATATATACAAAAAGGAACAGTGTTTTGTTTAAATGTGATTTTACCCGAGAAACTTGCTTGTTTGATGTAATTTTTTAATACAAATCCGCGGGGTACTTTGGTTCATTTCCACGCATGCGCACAAAACATCCGGCGGTTAACAATACACGATTTCGTGTAATATTATTGCTTCCATTCACCTCCGAGATAACTGTACCGGTACGGAAAGTTTTGAAGGATGTTCCGACATGCGTATGAATTGTGTTGAAATGCAATCATCACTTAGGTTTTGTGGTTAAATACAAATAATATTTACCCTACGTGTTGATTTGTTTAGCTCTGCGGTTTCTCCGAACCTCTCCTAGGATACTCTATAAACTAGAAATAAATCACTGTGGAGAGTTCGGCTAGCTCCAATCTATCCATTCGTCCGAGGCTGCTTAGTGTGCAGAGACAACGTGATGTGCATGGGTGCAAAGGGAAAGGTATGGCTAAGATTTAGAACGTTTTTTTTCTAGAAACGTATCAATTTTGCTACATGATTATTTCTAGGTTTTTGGTAATAGTTTTTTGTATTCGGAATATGTGAATAGGTTTGTCCCATTCGCAAGTGCATCATTAGTCCACACCAAGTCCCCATATTTGTTGCTAAGGGACTGTTATCTCATTGGCGCAGTGTGTGGACAGCTAAAAATAATCGACCCACATTGGGCAAATCTTTGGGGGAAATCTTGAGCAGAAAAATATATATGGGCAGACGAACATACATACAAACAAGAATCTATTTTGAATAATTGAAGAGAGAAAATTTTACTTGCCTCCACCGGGATTCGAACCGGGGACCTTTGTGTTACAGGCCCAACACTCTACCAACTGAGCTACAAAGGCTCACGGCAGAATATATACGTACGGCCAATTCCATACAATATAGTTATCTGACACGGGATGCCATATGGTTGTACTCAGATACAAATATTATTGTTCACCAATTTGAAAAAACTTTAAGGAAATATTGAACGGAAATTAAAATCTGAGCGGACGCAAGGTGAGCACGAAAGCCTCAACTGCCAATTACAGACCATCTGATAAATTATCACGATATATAGGCCAAACCCTTCGGTTTAGTCAATACAAACACGTCCGAGGTAGGAAATCGATACTACGCTAACGTCGATCAAATACAATATAAACTACTCACAAAACGTTGCACCCAAAGAAGAAAGAAGTCAATGCGTTGAAGTTTTGCAAACATTTAATTCAATGCCTTATGGAGAACGGCACAAAATTGCGTTCAATTTCGAGCAATAGTTTGGTGTGTACATTTCATTAAAGTGGGTATGTATCGAAATTTGATTTCACCTGTTTTCTCATAGTGATCCTTAACTTGTTGTGAGTAATTTATATCTGAATTTTCTTTGATTTCTTTCTGCACACAAAAACGGCGCAATATTCTTTACCCTATTTCCATGTCTCAAACGTTTGAATTGAGTCTTCTCGAGCTATCACTCGTAGCTATCACTTTTCCTCGTCAGAGGTGCAAAATGGCAAGCAAGGTTTCCCTAGGTGAATAATTCGACAAAACGCGATTTGAACGTGAGAGATGAAATTTGGAGGTAGGCAAAATAATATAAATTGAAAATCCAGTATATATTGTTTTTGACTGGCCTTAGACTTTAGTGGCATAGTGGTTTGTAGCCTCTGACGTGGGTGTAATGATGAGCCTGGGGCCAATCCGGAGAGTTAGACATATATTGTGTTTATTGTACATCTACTTTATGTCGGTTGTCTCAAAGGGATATTGTGTCATTTCCATTTCTCCTCCGAAATGTCCTATGGTCGTACACAAGATACAAATAATAGACCTATATTGAATGACAAACGAACAAAACCGTGACAAAATTATTAGAGGAAACGAAAAATGTGGCGAAAGTATACAGTATGTGTGTCTTACGTATGAAACCCGACAGCAGTCAACTCGCTACCTGGCCCTTTTATTAGAGGATGAGACATCAAACCAAGGCAGCGAAGTAGCGAGAAAGTGACCGCTATCGGTTTCCATACTTATGCCAGTTGTCTCAAAAGGATATTTCTTGTATTTCCCTTTCCTCTGCGCAATGCTTGCTGGGAATTCTTCTCTCACTGCTCTGTTACACGCTGGTCCCCAATTGACAGCATCCGGACAGTTAAGGGCGTGGCTAACCTTTACCAAAAGGCTATCACGAGATATATTCCCATTAGTGTTTTCGCTAATGAAATCTGTAACAAAATGGATGTGACGTATGTTAGAAATACGTAAGAATATGTAGTAGTTTAATTTGGAGGATAAACATATAAGATGTTTATGGGGTTGTGTTTTGAGAGTATTGAAGGCTGATTCAAGTTTTCTTCCACTAATAATCGTGTTGAAGTTTTTTCCATACTAGTTAGCTTTCTTTCAGCTAACCGGCAGGAGGTTGTGAGGGAGACTGGTTCTCTCGGAGTTTGGGGTAAACAGCAAGCCTATCTGTTCGTGTATTGCGCCATGTGATACCTTCACTGATCAGGGAATAGTTATGTATACAAATGTTTTACTTTTAAACTGCTGACAAAAGGCGGTGGTTGTTCTGTGGATGACCAGAACAGGGTAGTTTCAAAGAAATCAAATAGGTCACGCATTTTAGGGCGTTTCAGACTGCAGTTGTCGTATCTAAAGCCGCTGGCTGTCGGAACAGTCTGTTTTGAAGATTTAGAATAGAAACGGCTAAGAAGATTTTAATCGGATGGTAACAAGTACTTCTTGTTCTAGAATTTACCAATCGCCAGCTGTCAATCAAATACTTTTTTTTAACCAATCAGATGCTGTTTTCTTCCGTTTACCCGACACTTGTCGACCCTTTGGATCAAGAGCTGTGGTCACACTTTAGATCAACTAAATATACACATTCCGAGGGACTTTCTGCGAGCCAAGCATTTTAAAATATTTCTATCATGATTATGGTAGATTATCGCATTGTCAAAACGTCTCATGAATTCTCTTTACATATCTTAAGTTTTTTTTTAAATCCATTATCGGGTATAACACCAGTGACACCCCTCAGATCTACAGGGCATGGCTAACTTACAGTCAGCCATCGGCCAATTCCTCGCCAAACGGACTTTCTTTTATCAGAGGCTATACAGAAGATATTCATATAAAACCGATGATTAGTGAGAGAAGTCAAGTGATTGTTTTGTCGTGTCCTTTTTTGTTCCCAGGGGCGTCGAGGGTGGTTTCCGTCACCGTTTTGCTAGAATGCAGTCATTCCATGAGTGAAATAACGTAAAGTACGACGCTTAACCCCAACCAATCCAACTCATCCATACATGTATTACCTGAACTGCCTGGCATAAGAGAAACGCTTTGATTGGGTGGCTCTTTTGTGTTAAAATACACTTTCTCAATATAAGCACATTACTGTTTAGTTTAACGTTGGTAAACACCATACAATCAGTCATTTGTGGAACCACTTACCTGATAAGATGTCTTTAACTTTAGATATCTTCCATCCTTCTCTATTACAACTTTTCGATTCGTCAGCGTCTGTAACATCACCAGTATCAATATCCGGTTCTTTGCTGACATGGATACCTTCACATTTGTTAACACGGATTTGTTTGTCATCATCGACATTAACTTGTTCGTCATCAACAACCTGGATTTGCTTGTCCCCTTCAGTCTGGACTTGTTCGTCATCATCCACTTGGATAATTTCTTCGTCGCTGTCACAATTTTGAATGGCCGAGTTCTGTCCCATACAGAGTTGTTGGGGAGATCGATCACCCAAGGTATTTCTGTTATTGTTACTGGCACTGTACTCACATTCCAGAGATGGTTTGTATGAACTGTGTTCCGAAATGTTTTTATGGCTATTGCTGACACAAGGCAGCCTTGTGCCAACAGACGTTATGTCTTCATGACATTTACGATCATACCCCGAAAAAATGTCTGTTCGGGTCATTTTGGATTCTTTATCACTTTCAAATGCACACTTTGGTGAAGTAGCTAGACGAGTGTGGGCTTCTCTGTTGTGCAGAACCAAACTGTAACTTTGATGAGCATCTTTGTGTGTCTCAACTTTGTTTAAATTTACATTTTCTCTATTTGCACTATCATGTGTAACAGTATGGTTTGCACCAGGAGGAGGTGGTTTATAGACCAAACTTAGCTGTGGCTGAAACAATACCCTACGTTTCGTGGCATTCATAACGCTAGATTCTACGTCGCTGTCACTGTTAGAATCCCACATATCTGTCCAGTGACATAGGCTATCTTGATTCCGAACCATCCGTGGTGCAGGTCGTTTTCGTCTGCGTCGGAGGGTCAGGTTTTCCCCATACTTCGATAGTCCATCTGAAGCTCTACCACATTTGTTGCTGTTTATGGTATGCCTTCCAGTTGTGTCATTTTCTGACAAAGACGGTTCGTGTACTTTATACGGCGTCCTGTGCAGTGATTCAACCATGTACTCTCTCCCGGGGTCTTTTAAGTCTTCCACTGTTTCAGGTTTCGGAGAAGTCTCTGTCGACCGTATATTTTGTTTCTGTACAGTATCTGATATTTTGTCCAGTATAACATGTAACGTATCCTTTGCTTCTGCGTTATTGTCGTCTTCCGTTTCATTTAAATTAGATCGTTTAGCTAAATTTAAAGGAGTTTGGCTTAAATACGACGAATCCAGTGGGTTCTGAAACAATCCGTAGGGAGACCCAATTCGTCCTGGTGATAACCTGCAGTGTGCTGTGTTTGGAACAGGATTATAAAATTGCACGGGACTTCCATAGCATGAAGGTCTATTAGAATCCGTGGCACCATCCTCCGCTTTATTACGTTGACATTCGTTGGGTGTGTCTAAAATTTTCAGCCTGGAAGCATGGCACTGACGAGAGCAGTGTAGGTAAAATTCCGGCCTTGATGGGCTTTTCCAGTTACATGCTTGGCAGAAGTACACGATGTTTCCTCCTTCACGCACAAGTTTTGTATATTTTCCAAACTCTTTGGTAAAACAAGGCTTGCACATTTCTTGTACAAAGCAAGGCGTTTTTGTTCGGCACAAACATGAGGCCATGATTTGGTCCGTGAGTTCATGGAGCCGAGACAAACACTCAGCTGAAGTCTCATGGTTCGTTTCCGACCCACATTTCCGCTCACTTAGCAAGCCTGATTGCCGGTTGCTGTCTGGGCTGTTGCCTGGTTCATGGGTAGCGTTGCTCCCGCACACATTCCCTGGACAGCACAACTGGGGAGAAGTTGTTTTATACCCAATCCTTTCTGATTTATGTATCTCCTTCCCTTGTGGATTACCGGGAACTGGAGATTCCGTACACATTTGTCCCTTTTGTTTTTGGACTAAAAACTGCACACCCGATTGACCACAATCCTCAGGAAAATGTTTGTCAATGGCGCCGACTTCAATCGACGGCTCTGGGGAGTTTGCACAAGATTGTTTTTGGTCTTTCTGACATTCACGTTCTCGCTTATCTGAATTGGTCGACGTTACTTGCAATTTGTCATTTTCTGGTTCATTTGCAATCTTTGAAGATATATTCCCTTCTGAATTCGTCCTCATGCACTGATAACTCATATTTCCGTTAACTACTTTGCAGTGACCCGAACTATGATCAGAGTTTGGGTGGTTCGAACTTAAATGCAACATTGTGTCTGTGTCTGTCCGAAATTTCAAGCTGCAATATTTGCAGAAGTTGACATTATCACTTTTGCCGGAGTGCTGGTTTTCCATATGTCGTATAAAATTCTCCTTAGAAGTCAGAATACATGGTAAGGTTCTACATAAAGTGCACTTGTATAAAATATCCGCATATCGCAGCAGGCCTTCGTTTTCAGGATTGATGGAAATTGGTGTTTCGGAATCTTTACAGCTCTCGTTACCGCCGTGTTCTGTAAGCGTTGAAGGAATCACAACCGGTGGGTTATGTATGTGACTCGGACTCGATAGATCCGGTCCCGACGCAGAAACCGTCTCAGGTACTGCTGGTGGCTCACACGCCTGGACTTTTCCAGTTGTCATACCAGAGTTGGCATTAACCAAGACCGGCGAATTGACAGAGGAGACGAACATATTATTCGACATCTTACTCTGGATCAGTCCATCAGCAGATATCTGCAATTAGCAAGAAACGCATGTTACACAGACGAATTGTGGCACTGAAGGGAAAGACACCGTTATAGTATATTGTGGTCAGCTTGTAAAGTGCAACTTGTGCCAGTATCTGTTTTAATTGAATTTCAGTATACTTTTTAATATTTCCTGAAATTTAATTGTTTGCCAACGAAAAAGATTTATTACATTCAGTCAAATCTGTAAGTCACGTGTCGCGACGTGAGCATGGACATAAACCCCCATTGTTTGATAATTAATTAGTAGAGCTATCGGCTATGGCTTAGTGGTTAGCGCATGCGCTTAATAATTCTACTTCGATGTACTGTTCACGGAATCTAGTTTATCTGTCGAACATCAGGTATATGAGTGAATCACACGATGGGACTCCGGTAATCGCGGGTGGTGTTTACGAGGTTTCTTCCCGATTTTCCACCGTAATTAGGCAAAGAACAGTGTGAAGTGGGCACTCCATCGTCATATAAGTGAGATACCCTTGAGTACGACGTTAACCCACAATCAAACAAACAAGCTATATAGTAGATTTCTCTAGTCTTTTAGCTTGACAAATCACAATAAATACCTTATTGAAAGACATTTTCAGATAGTTTAAAATGTATAGAACTAAACAGAAAAGGAGAACAATATTTTGTGAACTTTCGAGGAGATATAGGGTTTCTCAGAGAACGGCTCTCAATTGAAAGATATCAAAATATATCAGCTAAGTTCAAATTTAATTCTTAATTTTAAACTTGAATTATAAGAACAACTTAGAATTACCAGAATATCGATTATATGCGCTCAATATTCGAAATTAAAATGAGGCATTCTTCAAAAGCGGAAATGATTGCCTTCCTTTTAGATGAAATAATAATAAATTCAAATTCAAACTTCTGTTTTGTCTCATTATGTGTCATTCTAAAATAGAATCGATTCTACTACCTTCGTCGAGACGTTGACTCTTAGTCTTAGGATACACCCGGGCCATCTTGTTTGCGAACTTCTTTCATTTGCTTATCCGTGGCAAATGTCGTACCAAATAGTTCCGGAAATTAATGCGCAATGGCCTGGCATGGCGTACGAGAGTTTTTTTTAATCTCGTCCACTATAGAAACTCTCGCGAGAGTACGATTGATTACGTGTCGGTCGTCACTGCGTGGGAGTTTGATTTGACCATTAGTGTGTGTTTGGAAATGTGAAATTCCGTTTAATCCGTTTCATTGTATATAACATCAAAAGGAGATTTCAATCGTTTTTATATACAAAGTAAATGAGTCTTTTTTTTTTTAAAGTTAGCATCAAATAGACATAAACATCAATACAGAATAGAATGTTATTTTTGCTTACGTCAACAATAAACATAGAAGCAGGACTGACTAAACAGCTGGTACCAGAATGTTTACCAAAATATACAAACTAAACAATATTGCTTGAAACATATAACCACTGTAATAATACTAGATGGTGAAAGTTGAGCTGTGTTTTAGGCAACCTCGGAAATCCTGTAACCATACAACCAGAACTCGAGCGAAATGTCATGTCATGGGGAGAAGGTTTGACAATAAGATTAAGATATGAGCCATAGTAAGATTAGAAATGTTTCATGTTACATTTTGTGATCGTGAAAAATTCGGTGGCGTAAGGTTCTCTCCGCATTCGTCTTTTAGCTGCCTCGTCAGCATATAAGGAAAGCACATAAGTGAATACTATTATTTCGGGTAATTTTGCAATTTCATCCCAGTTAGCCTTCAAATTCCAGCAACATAGTTTTCTGACTTGGGCACGACAATTAACCGCTCAAACAAGCAATTTATTACCTGTTCAACATTATTTTAAATTTGAAAAATTAAATGTTAAATTATCATTTATACGCCTACCTGTCGGAGTACTTGTATTGATAGAGAGAAATACAATGTTTACTGTCCTGTTATGTTCTAGAATGATATATAAGGAGACACTAACCGTCCGTCTGTTCAACAATGCTTACACAAGTCCTTCGGAATTTAAGCGTGATTTGACAAACTGGAGGACCTTATGGAGCTTTCGATTTGGTCAGAGCTTTCAATACTGCGTATAACCGCATGCGTGTAACACTGAAACAAGACAGTATCACTACACAAATATACGCGTAGATACACCATGCGATATAGCACTGGCTTCCGTGTTATGATCAAATTTCGTCTGCTTGATTTCGATTGGTGCACAGGCATACACCTAGGGCCGGACTTACCATAAGGCATAGTATGCCAAGGGCACACGGGCATCTGAGGATATTTTGGATACTGAAACATGCCAACATTGCTAAAGATTGGAGTAGGAAGGCACTGACTCGTGATGACTGTGACATATGGCCCACAAGTAGGTAAATGCGGCCCTGTCTACACTCGCCATTGCCCAATCAGCAATACTACCACACACACAGGCACTATTTGCCATTGATAATTTGCTGATACAGATAACACGATAAAGGTCATATGAATACAACCGTATTTGCACTACCGCCCAAGCTCAGGGTACATACAGCTTGGTCATGCAATGTTGTGGTGTTCGGCAGAATCCCGTAATTGTGCGGTCACCGTCTGGTAAATTGCAACTTTTAAATACACCGGGTAAAGATAATGAGCAGAGCAAAACTGGTGCACCTCGAGAAGTTTACAGAAAAAATAATATTATTACAAAATGAGGGAGTTTTAAATAAATGGTAATAGTTGAAAATCAAGCCTGACGGTCTTTGTTTCGTCGTTTTGCTTTCTTTTTTTTTCAGTTTCCAATCTTTCTTCCTGATATTTTGAATAAATATATATGTAGATGCCCGACATTACATTGTGATTGGAAGCCTGTGTTCTCAAGGCGGGTATGTTGTTTAAGGTTTAGGAAAATTTGATTTCAAGTTCTTGTGTTAAGTGTTTACAACTTCCTACAGACGTGAATACCACAAAATTACTCGATGGCGGCAGCATTCATAAAGTTCATTCATAAATTTATTTGCAAGATAGTGATATCATAACACAGATGTGAATTTGTAAAATACGTTATGACAGCCATGGTGTCCTGAGCAATTTGGATAAAGGAATCTCATCCGTCTTCTTAACAAAAGGAATCTACATTCCTAATTTAGAGTTAATCCGTGAATTTGTTTTCTACTTATCGTGTTTACACCATATGTATAGCCGCGAATACTGTAACATTGTGCAATGACTGCAATATTGATTTGCGAAATTTGGTGAAATGCACTCCCATTCTTCATCGTTACAGGATGAAACTACTGTCTAAGCTGGAAGTGAATCCGTGAATTTGTTCCCAAGTGATCTTGTAATATTAATATTATTGCGGAATATGGTCGTGCAATTCCATTTTTCGTCATAACAGGAGGAAGCCACGTTCCAAGATTTAATTTTATGTGTGAACCTGTTATCAAATTGGACCATAGCATTTCTAAGCATCCC
>JAQQZZ010037509.1:0-10515 GCA_030265115.1 Mopalia vespertina | reverse complement strand
TGTCACTATATCATTACTGGGTGGGTAACAAACAGGGTGTCACCATGTCATTACTGGGTGGGTAACAAGCAGGGTGTCACTATGTCATTACTGGGTGGGTAACGTGCTGGGTGTCATTATATCATTATTGGGTGGGTAACGTGCAGGGTGTCACTATATTGTTACTGGGTGGGTAACAGGCAGTGTGCCTTGTATATCGTTACTGAGTGGGTAATGGATACTGTAAATTTTTACTGGGTGGGTAATGGACACTTGGTCTTTATATCGTTACTGGGTGGGTAATGAATACTTTGTCTTTATATTGTTACTGGGTGGGTAATGGACACTTGGTCTTTATATCGTTACTGGGTGGGTAATGGACACTTGGTCTTTATATCGTTACTGGGTGGGTAATGGACACTTGGTCTTTATATTGTTACTGGGTGGGTAATGGACACTTGGTCTTTATATTGTTACTGGGTGGGTAATGAACACTGTAAATTGTTACTGAGTGGGTACTGAACTTTGGTGAGTGGGTAACTATATAATCCCTATAGCCCTAGTTGGTGGGTAACACACACTGTGTCTCTATAGCTACTGGGTGGGTTATGGATAGTGTGTCTCTCTACTGACCAACAGTGTAAACCAAAAAATATCACAGGTGGTATTTTTGGAAATAATAATAATGTGTATGAAGAGCTAGCCAGCACACCATGATGCCACTCACAGCTGTAGCAGATAGAGGTTTAATTGTATTATAATACTCAACAATATCATCACAATAGACATTCAAACTTGGCTGATGAGGAAAATCTCTCCAATGTTAGCTGGAAACTTTCATGAATGGATCCACTATATGTATATATTTTTTTTAATGAATATAGACAAAGAAAATTTGAATGCATCCACCATGTACTTCTCATGGTTTGCCAATGTGATCAACCAAGCACCTGTTCTATTGGTCTGCTTGTCCAGGAATATCTAACACTTTTATTGTCAACATCGAATCCTCAATAGGGGAGATGACCTATAGCAGAGACCTACTTTAGTCTGCAAAAGGAATAATCATCTGAAGGACATGTGTGTGTGTGTGTTCATGTAATTCCCATAATGTGCACAGAGCAATTCTCACCATAGATGAGAAGGTTCAATATATAATCTGATGTAACATAATACTCTTTATCCCAGACTCCATAAGTACAATTACCTGTGAATGTATCTTGTCATCACATAACTTACGTAATACAATTAACAAATGTAATTAGTACATAACATAAAAGGATGAATAAGGCTGGATTACATCTCTCAGTGTTACAAATAATAAAGTCTCCAAATTAATTATATGGAAATATCCCCTCATTCAAGCTGAGGAGAATTTAAACACACCTTTAGTTGTTCAATATTTGTATGTGTAACTAAATCAATCAATAATCAATTTAATCAGTAAGTATTATATACCAGTTAACAAAGACAAGTAGAAGGTATTGTTAACCTCCACTGACAAAACAGACATATTAAAACAGGTCGCATTCTGCCATTTAATTGGGGTTTAATGCCATACTTAAGGGTTTTTTCACTCATAAGATGGCGTGCCAGCCCAAAGGGTGGAGTAAACAACTTCGGACCACCTCTGGCAAAAATCAAAGACAACACAAGACAATACCAAGGTGCAGCTATACAATGCCCCATAGGCTGTGAGAGCACCTGTTCTTCAGGAAGCTCCCTCTTATGGCTCACACTTTCTTATATAAACCAAACTTACTACTAACCACACTTGCCTTGTGTTGGAATATCACAGACAGATACAAGATTTACTCAACTTTACCAAATTTTTTAATCGAAAACTAAGAATAATTTACTTTGAAATATACAAGTTTAATGTACTCAAACTGTTCCACCATTTTATTTTAACCCATTTAAAACCATGATCAAGCAAATCTCAAATTTATGTGAAGATGTAAATATATTTATAACACTCTTTTGGATTACAAAACAACTGTAGGTCTATTGTTGAAATGTATGATGTATACTTTCAAAATCTGCATATTTCTAACATACGTACTTTCTAAAAGAGTTTAGTTGTAAATTAACATACAGTTGACATGATGACGGTCATCATTCCAACTAGGAAAATGTTATCAGTCTGTGATCATTGAGTTCAAAACAAACCCTGGCTCTGACCAAAGCTAATTCACCTAAATGGAGCATTGGGGGAGATAATACTGTAACTCACAAATCCATCCTCCTCCATATAATTACTGTCTACATAGGGACATTATTCGGGTCGAATGCATGAATATCTTAATATGAGTACAGGTAAAGCAGACTGATAAATACTTAGCATTAATGATGTCTTGCATAAAAGTCTATTACAAGACAGTTGTTCTGTAGCTGGATAACAACATTGTATTAAGAAAAGAGAACCGAGTATATTGATGCAGATCAGACCATAAACCAGAAAGAAAACCTGACACAAGACAAAATAAGTGGACAGTAAAGAGGAAAGCTGATCTTTGACGACAGGCAATTATGAGTTATTTGTGGGTCTTGTAACAATGCTTAGAGGTCTTATACGGTGTATGTTTACTTGCTGCCCCTGTATTACCACACTGTCACAATGTCAGCCAAAGTTTACAAACCAACTCAAAATAAATAGCTTTGGAACACTTCACAGGTTGTTTACAATGCAGATTCATTCCTAATTTTAAGTTTTTACAAGAATATAGTAGAGGACCACAATAAGTGTATTCAAATTTTGCAAGTGCAAGATCTCCAGCTATATACTGTAGGTTATATAAATTTGTGATTTTAATTATTTTTGATGGAATTTGAAACCTCACTTTAAGGTCTTGATCTTAATGTATATATTTTAGGTGTAGAAGAAGCTTAACTGTATTAGGCATTAGGTTAGTCTTGTTTTGTAAACGAGTACATCTTAATGCCTACTGTGATCATAACATTTCACTGTCTGGGAATTTAATAAACAATAGATGCACTTAGTCACAATGACCAGTGAGTATATAATGGAACTTGAGTGTGGTGGAAATAGTTCACAGGCACTAACAAATGACATAGGTAGATCTGAGTAAGATTTATTTGTTGATGGAGTGAGAGAAATACCTGAGAATTACTAATCCTATTTGTGAAGTGAGAATACCTGAGGTTCTATATAATCCTATTTGTGCGGTATTAAGGCTGGCTGAAGCTTGTGAATAAAGCTATTTGAGCTGGAGATTAGAAAGTAGTAGTGGGTGTCTGGTAGCAAGTGGCCGTGGACTGACAGAACTAAGCAGACAATTCTACATAGAACTGGCTGTGAGCTCTGGTAGTCAGTAGTGAGTTGCAGTGGACTGGGATTGAGAAGCGTGGACACATCGAGACATTTCTCTGTGGATAGACAGCAGCCTTCCTATTGCACAGGATGTTCCACTTGATGCCTCATCAACCAGTCTATTGAAATGCGTGTTTTTCCTTAATAGCTCGCTACTGAAAATGGTCTTTTCATGAAGGTCTTCTTAAGAGGGCTATTCAGTTTTAACGACTGATTTGTGCAATATTCTAAAAACTTTCCTCCACTACAGGTGACTAATGAAAAGACACCTATTTCTAAACCTCGGTTTTTTGTTAAAATTTATTTATAGAATGAGAAATGAAATTGCAGCTAACCAAATTAAGTTATTGAATCAGTATGGCAGCCTTACTACATATACAGCCTCGGTTTGACACTATGTGTTAAGAGTAAATCGCCATTTTTGTTCCAATTTTTAATATTTCAAAATGTTAACAGAATAAGCTAAGGAAAAATCCATGCACATGTTCTTGGAAAAAATGCTTTATAAGTACATAATAGAGACAAGCTTATAGGACAGACCTATACTACCATCTTTCCACCACTGTATTAATTGAAAGAAAAGTTATAATCTCAACATATATTTTACTTCTTAATTAATACCCACATTTTATACTTTGCAGAGATTGAAATTGACCCTTACGAATTTGCTGAGAAAAGAAGAAGCCAAAAAAAAAAATGGGGATTGACGCAGCGGAAATGGAGAATGATACAGGAACCGTTACGGAGGACTGGCTTAATACATCAACAACAGTTATACCTCCATTACAAGTTTTTAGTTCCTTGTACGGAGAGTGTCATGGTTACGTGGCAGCATGTGTCTGTGTCTTTGGAATTATTTCAAATGTGGTAAACATTGTTGTGCTCACTCGGAAGAATATGGTTTCTCCTACAAATTGTCTGCTGTCAGCCCTAGCCATTGCCGACATTCTAACAATGGCAGTTTATTTGCCATATGCAATCTACCTATATATCATCAAGCAACCGGTAGCGTTGTGTTATCACAGCGAGGCGTGGGTCATTTACATCCTCTTTAACAACTTGTTTGTAGTGACTGCCCATCAAATGGCAATGTGGTTAACAGTGGCATTGGCAATTTTTCGATACATAGTTGTCTGCCACCACAGTCAAGGCCCCCACCTATGCAGTTTGCAGCGTGCAAAACTAACTATTATCATTGTAACCATAGCTAGTGTTCTTATTGGAATACCAAACTACCTGAACTATAAGGTAGTGGATTTAAGTGTAGATCCTGCATATAACCACAGCGGTTACTGGTTTGCCCACAGTTACATCAATGACATCACAGACAATATGCTCTCTAACATCAACTTCTGGCTTTATGCGGTGTTTTTTAAAATTGCTCCCTGCATATTGATGGTAATTCTTAGTTCCTTGTTAATACTAGCCATGCAGTCTGCGAACAGGCGGCGAATGAGACTGCTCTCACAAACCAGGAGAGGGGAGGATGAACACGGAGCTGAACATAACCGAACCACAGCCATGCTTGTAGCTGTTGTACTGTTTTTTGTGCTTACTGAGCTTCCAATAGGGATCCTTGCCTTGCTCAGTGCGATTATACCCGGATTCTTTGATATCTATTACGTTCCTCTTGGGGATGTCATGGATATTCTTGTGCTCGTCAACAGCGCTGTGAATTTTATTCTCTATTGTATTATGAGTCGCCAGTTTCGCCAGACATTTTGGGAGCTTTTCAATGTTTCTTGCATCGCTAAGAGGTTAGGGAAGAAATCCAATTCTAATGGCACTCAATATAGTACAATACGAACAGATGTTACTCAGTTATAAATTTGTCTGTATGTTCTTCTCTCAGCCCTAATTCGCTCAGCTATTTATCGCTTTATATGTATATAAATTGTGTGGATTAATTATTGTACATAAGTTGGATTCTATCGAATAACCATTTGTACATAAAACTAATAGATCTAATGTAAAAAGGCATAGTTACAAAAAATGCTTGAAGAATTAACGCCAAACAGCTTGTAAATATTTATAGCTAGAACTAATCATGATATAAATTAGTTTCTGTTGTCAAAGTGAGGATTGATTTGTTTGGGGCCTTAAAAATCAGATATATGTATGAAAGGCCATACTTCTCGTACATATGATGTCCTTGGTTTGGATTATCTCACAAAACGGTTCATTATAAACCATAATTCTAAGAAAGATTTAATCTTTTCGGTAAGTCTGTTTTTGTCTGGAAAGTTGAATTATGAAGATACATTTTATTCACATTGGCTCAAGAATTATTTATACACAAATTATGATGACACCATGTTTCAAAAGTCAAGTATAGATATATTGTGTAAAGTTAGAATGGTCAAGAATTTTGCTTGTTTTCTTTGTGTAAATGAATGACTTTGATTGACAGGATTCCATTTATAAAATATACTGATGATGAGACAAATTTGAGCTCAAAATGAATAACTTCTGAGAATTTATTGATTAACAAAAACGAAATCAGAGGGAAATAATAAATATGTGATAATGGTAAATCAGTTCAATGATATGAGAAATTGCTTTGAAAAGAGGCCTTTGTTCTTAGTAAGCCATTTTGTGTAACTAATATAGAATCGCATGTAGCATGCAATGACCGACAAGCTCAGGATGGATGTATACAAAGGAGAAATATCTTTTGCCCTTTAAAGTACATTTCATCTTGAAACGACTATTTCAGGATTCCTGATTCACTTTAAATCAAATTTTCTTTGATGCATTTGTATGATATTTTACAAATACTAGGAAAAAGAAAAGACAATAAATAATATAAAAAACTACTTCTTTATTTCTGTGTCACTGTAAATGTAACACGTGTTAATCTAATGTCTTTTATCAGACCGTTTTCAACTGGGCAACCTCTTTACCATGAGGTGAAGCTTTTCATTCATAAGCATGCACCGTTCAATTTCCAAGCACATGAATCTGTTTAGTTTCGAAAAAACTGAGTTCGAATTGATTTCACTTTTTTGAGGTGAATATGGCTAGAAACCAATTTTATGCGAGGAAATAAATCATGTGGTATATGAACAGTTTCAAAGATTCCCACCAATACATGCTTGTTTGTTTGTTTGATTGACTGGGGGTTAACGTCCTACTCAAGGGTATTTAACTTATATGACAACAGATTGTCCACTTCACACTGCTTCTTGCTTAAATATGGTGGAAAACCGTGAGGAAACCACCCGTGGAACTGTTGGAGCCACATCGTGTAACTCACTCATATACCTGATGGTCGACAGACAGACTCTAACCCATCGACCCTACATTGTAGCAGGATTAGTAAGCAGCCAAGCTAACCACTAAGCCACTGCCACCATTAAATAGTTTACAAACCTGTTGGGGCTTATGAAGTTGTGGAATTTATAAAATCGTTTGCCAATTTTTTTGCGACTGCTAATGCACTTCATGCAAGCCTATGTTGTGCAAAAAACGGCTTTTGAACATCAAAAATGAGTTTTGAGTGAGGCTTTAAAGAAGAAAGATAAATAAAATCATTATTTGTGTCAAGAAAGTTAATATTGACATTACTTTTAAACTAACACTTTCATATTTTGAACAAGTTATAGTTCTGAAAATTGTGAAGGGTGAGACTGGTCTTGAACTCAAACCCATGACCCTCAAAGACTCTTCGAATTGAGCTTTAATAATTTTGTGTCAGTAGTTTTCTGTCTGGCAGAATGTTTAAAGGCTTCATTCTTGAGAGATTAAAAAAAAGATGTCTCGTTTCTTAGGATGAATTGTTTCAATAAATGATGAGGGAAAGAGCTTGATATTTAGGCTGGTAATACCATAGTAACTCTAACAATAAGTCAGGCTGGTAATACCATAGTAACTCTAACAATAAGTCAGGCTGGTAATACCATAGTAACTCTAACAATAAGTCAAGCTGGTAATACCATAGTAACTCTAACAATAAGTCAGGCTGGTAATACCATAGTAACTCTAACAATAAGTCAAACTGGTAATACCATAGTAACTCTAACAATAAGTCAGGCTGGTAATATCATAGAACTCTAACAATAAGTCAATCTCTTAATAAAAACAAAAGACATAGAAAGTTTTCCTTAGCACTGCATGATGATGGTTTTGTTTTTTCTTAGTTTTGTTTTTTCTTAGTATTTTTATGGCAGAAACAAAAATCGGTTATAGAAAGGCTACATGTAACAAAATCCCTCTAAGAAAATAAACAATAGTATACATGTAATGATGGTAATGAAGCAAAGAAACATTAAAATTTTTATATAAAAATGCTTGCAATTCTGACAAACAGATAATGAAACTGTGTAAAACTCAAATTTGATCTGCTAGTTTAAATGAGGTTGAAACCCAAAGAAGAATACAAAATGACAATTTCAATCAACTCAAGTGTGTCAGAAACAGAGATAAAAATTATGCTGTCACAGATAGAAAATCTGCTGAATGCAGTAGTTGACCACCACATGTGGAAAAATAAAGAAAAAGCTTACGGCAAATTTTTTTTTACAACATATGTATCTGTAGGTAGTGCAACTCAACCTCAATTTTTCTTGTGAAATCTGAATGACAGGGCAAGCATTAATAAACCAGTTAATGTCCCAAGGACTTCACTCATTATGTTGATGTATAAGTACATGTGATACTACAAACGATGATGCAATGATATAGCCTGTTACTTAAGTATTCAGAAAAGTTCTTTTAAGATTTAAACATTGAAATATTGTGGGTTACAACTTGATATTAACAAATTAATAAAGCAGTCATGACATGTAACAAGAATTGGTCTCCTTGGTACAATAACTATTTTTAAAAAAGTATGGTGTTTGAAAGTTTATAGTAAACCAGAGCGAGTTGATATTTTTTAACACATTGTTAACTTCCTGTAAATGTTTCAATTGTTGATGATTATAACAAAGATATGTTATGAAGTGTGCTCTTGTTGAATATTTTAGAAAGAATTGGTAAAGGATTTCTTGTTTCTGTTTAAAATCCCTGTGTTAATTTTCAACTTTTTAATGTTTAATTTATGCCCCCCCCTCCCGTTTGTTTGTATATGATTGTAAAAACCAATAAAAAGATGCAGATTTTATACAAAGGGTATGTATTGTTTATTTTAAAATGTATTTGAATGGAATGAGTGACTTTTTTTAGAATGTGTGTGTATAATGTGTGACTTATTTAAATGTCATTAAATCACAAACCTAATTCGTTTAACTTATTCTGGTTGGCCAGACTTTCTTCGCATTACTGTGTACAGATTTACCTCCCTTGTTGCAAAAGTGTACCTGCGCCAGGGTTTATGTATTAAATAAACTCAATCTGGTGAAATTTGCGTCTAGTGTCCAAAGAGAATGTGAGATTATTACCTGAAGTTGTTAATACTATAACAAAAAATACATATATAATGTAAAAATGTTGACTTATTCTGATTGGACAAATTATTGGAAAGATTTTCAAACCAGGACCTTATTCAAATTCAAGATGGCTGACTTGGTCAATAATGAGTGGGAAGTGATATCCAAACTACTGCATTTTCATCTGATCCTGAGTTTCCTTGAGTTGGAACATATGATACTAAATGTAGGAATATATATAAATAGCATTCCAAAAAAGCCAACAATGTATTAAAACTAAACTTAAGAAACTCAGTTACTGCAGTCATTGACAGATATTTGAGAACATATTTTACTTATTACGTCCATCATGCATCTTATACTGCACAGACTTCATCTATAATCATCTGAAACATGTGCAAAACAGACTTCATCTATAATCATCTGAAACATGTGCAAAACAGTAAATGATAACCGAGTTTTTGAGTGCCAGCACTGCACTCAGTCAATCTAGAGTTCAATCTAATATACATAAAATAGTAATACATGTATTTAAAAAAACAACTCAAAATTAAATTCTGAATTTTTTATATTAAAAACAAAATCTATTTTGCTAAACCGGCACATAGCCAATCTGTAGGTTAAGTTTTCAATGATGAAAACATTTTAAGTCAGTCAAATGAAAGACTTGTTCCCATAAAATATAATGGTGTATTGGTATCACAACAACATACGCGGAGTTGCCCAGTTTGGCATGGATAAAATAGAGTAGAGGAAAGGATACCAGTGAGGTACATATATGAACAGTTATATATCTGAAATGGTTTATTGACTTATAAACAAGCAATATGTAAGAGCCCACATTGGCTCTGAAATGACCCACATCAAAAGAGCCCATGTGACCATAGCACCCCTAGAAAAGATCTACCAAAATGCCAGTGGGTGTAATTTTAATTAATTGTGCCACAAATTACTGGTTACAATGCTACAATTGTGAGCAGCGACATAATATTTTAAGTCCCTGAACCAGAACAACAAATATACAATGTTAAGATTGACGACAGCTATGTAATAATCGATGAGGCTTTTTGAAAACGTCAATCAGCAGAAGTGATTGTTTATCGTATTGCTTAAGAAGAGTCAGCTCAACATTGCACACAGTACATATAAAAATCAATTAGCCAGAGTTTAGTTAAAACACATCCTCTTTCCCGAGCAACAGAATCTGATATCAAAAAGGTTACTTCTGCAAAATTATTCTGCTATAAAATAATAAAAAAACAAGCACAATATATTAAGGGTGTATGTCCTGTCCTCTCAAGTCAATACATTGAGAATCCTTACATTACCTTAAATAAATCTCAACCTATTGACACACCTGCTGAAATCCAGGTATTTTATTACATCCTCTTGCATTGGTGGATCATGGTTCAGGACCATACACAGGTCAGAACATAAGGCACTAAATTAATACATATTAGTCCGAACATAAACGTATAACAATGCAATGACCACTGTTACCATAACTTAATGTTTGGTTAATTATGTCGATCATCAGACAAGTGTCAAAACTAAATGTGGAATAGATTTTTTTGTTTGTATGATTAGGGTTTAACATCACACTCAAGGGTACTTCATTTAAGGTCTTGCTGGACCCCTTGGTTGAGTTTCAGAACACCCGTTGTATTTAGTCTCTTATGCAGAAGAATATAAATCTGTACCATATGTATATATTTTTGGAAAGCTTAAATACTCAGGATTACATATATGTGAATGTGGTGAAAATTGAATTATTATTTTAAAAAATTGATGGCATTTTTCATGGATATTTCTCGAAGTGCAATAACCATAGGACTT
>JAQQZZ010037498.1:0-10515 GCA_030265115.1 Mopalia vespertina | reverse complement strand
CTGAGTTACCAAATAGGTCATGAAGAGTCCAGCATACTAATTGAGTTGCCAGACTGAGTTACCAAATAGGTCATGAAGAGTCCAGCATACTAATTGAGTTGCCAGACTGAGTTACCAAATAGGTCATGAATAGTCCAGCATACTAATTGAGTTGCCAGACTGAGTTACCAAATAGGTCATTAAGAGTCAAGCATACTAATTGAGTTGCCAGACTGAGTTTCCAAATAGGTCATGAAGAGTCCAGCATACTAATTGAGTTGCCAGACTGAGTTACCAAATAGGTCTTAACGCGGTTATGGAAGCCATCCACACATTTAGAACAACATTTGTAGTAAGTATTGATAGGCCGGTGGTTGGGAAGCAGCGTCCTGTTGTCGGCAGGTTTTCTCAGAGCTAAGGATCAACGCGTCCTGTTGTCGGCAGGTTCTCTCAGAGCTAAGGATCAACGCGTCCTGTTGTCGGCAGGTTATCTCAGAGCTAAGGATCAACGCGGAGCCTATCTGTTTGTTATGTCATTGTATTACGTTATACAATTGTCTTGATCTGTCTTCTTACCATCACACCAGGAGCAAATAAGACATTTTGCCCTAGGTGAACTTGGAAAACTCGCCCGGATCAAGAGAGCTATATACCGATCGTGTGGTTAAATAAGTGAATGGAGTTCGAATTCATCTTGTCAATCCATGCTCTCGGTTCTAAAGGCTGTTCTTAATTCATGCTCTATTTAAATTGTGAAGAAATGTCATCATATGATTTCGTTATTTATAGTAAGTAGGTTTTATATATCATTTTATTATCGCCTGGAATATCAATTTATAGTTCTATTCACTCAACGGTATGTCAGTCATATTGCGACCTATAGTTGCTAGTTGCCAACTAGAAGGGGCTTCTTATAGTTAATCAACTCCACAAACCTAAAGTTTTTTCACAGTATAGATTATCAGTATCCCGAAGAAACTCGTCATGATATCCTCCTGGTGCCGAGGTTATAAAAGCCCTTGGGTATGCTCAAGATGGTATTTCGTGCTCAGCTGAGTCGACTCTCCATGTTAGAAAACCAAGGTTATAAAAAAAATTGAGAACGCTTTCTGTGCTCAGCTGAGCACGAATCCTGAGCAAGCTCCGACCACGCTAAAGGCCGTACTCAACAGGACTACAGAGTTAATAATTAGTTGGTTGCAAATGACTTTTAACGTACCGTTTTCGGATACGATTTTGATAATATGACGTTTATAATAGTCAAAACATTTTATCAGTGACAAACAACATCGCCTCGAAGCAGCTGACAAAATCAGTGCAGTGCATTATTACCTGCATTGACGGAAGAACTCCACAACAGCGTGCTCAAGAGTAGGAATGTGCATTGATTTTGTACTCCGCTGAGTACGTGCTCAATACATTTTATAACCACCGAATAGGAGCACAACTCAGGGGAGCACGATCGCAACAGTTTGAGCATAGACTTGGACTTGAGTATGCTCAATTTTTTATAACCTCAGCCCCGTGGTCACATTTAACGCACTCATGGCCAATTAATCACTGACACATAGCTAATTACTTATGTATCAGAAGCCCTCGAATGCGCTGCTCAGAACAACTCCATCCTGATATTTCATATCATCCGAAAAACCTAGGCCGAGTTCAATCGCATTCTTGTGAGAGTTTCGACAGTGGACGAGACTAAGACAACTCTCGTAAGCCAGCCAGACCATCGCGCATTAATTTCCGCCAATATTTGGTGTGACGCATGCCACAGACCAGCAAATAAAATAAGTGCAAAACAAGATGGCCCGGGTGTATCTTAGAGGCAATGTCGGGACGAAGGAAGTAGAATCGATTATATTTTAGAATGGGCCGAGTTGTGTGATAAAGTGTTTACAGCTGATCAAAGGCATAACTCTACAATGTCATTGGCAAAAGTCACATGAATATGGTTTGTCAATAAATAATGGAGAATGTGTCATCAAATAATGGAGAATGTATCAACAAATAATGGAGAATGTGTCAACATATGATGGAGAATGTGTCAACAAATAATGGAGAATGTGTCAACAAATAATGGAGAATGTGTCAACATATGATGGAGAATGTGTCAACAAATAATGGAGAATATGTCAACATATGATGGAGAATGTGTCAACAAATAATGGCGAATGTGTGAACATATGATGGAGAATGTGTTTACAAATAATGGAGAATGTGTCAATATATGATGGAGAATGTGTCAACAAATGATGGAGAATGTGTCAACGAATAATGGAGAATGTGTCAACAAATAATGGAAAATGTGTCAACATTTATGGAGGATGTGTCAACAAATAATGGAAAATGTGTCAACAAATAATGCGTAATTTCTCAACAAATAATTGAAAATGTGTCAATATGTTGGAGAATGTGTCAGCAAATAATGACAAATGTGGCAACAAATAATGACAAATGTGTCAACAAATAATGGATAATGTGTCAACAAATAATGGAAAGTGTATCAGCGAATTTAGGAAATGCGCCATTAAATGGCGCCGGCGAAAATAAATGGGAAAGGTGCAAGTGAGTGATAAACTGTCTTTTTTTAGGTTCGTGGAGGTGGGGAAGGGGGAGTTTTTTTATCATCAAGTTTTCTGTTAAAAGTTTGAAATTTATAAATATGATTGTACGAAATTCAGTAAAACAACAATAAAATTCCATTTGACTAAGGCCCGTGGCTCTGGCTTAGTGGTTATCGAGTGCGCTTGCTAATCATACTTCGATGTAGCCTACTGTTCACAGGATCGAGCGTCTGTGGACCCTCAGGTATATGAGGGAATCAAACCATGTGGCTCCGGCAATCGCAAGGTGGTTTTAACGAGGTTTCTCTCCGCTTTTCCACCGTAATTAGGCAAGGAACGGTGTGAAGTGGACAATCCGTCGTTATATAAGTGAAATACCCTTGAGTACGACGTTAAACCCCAATCACACAAACAAACAAATCTCATGCAGGCGCTTCCTTTCCGTGGCGAGACACTGCATTGATTCATAAAACATGCAGCAATAGGCGTACCATACATGAGAGAAATCCTTCTCACCACTCACTACAATACCTGTGTTTTAGGGACAGGAACAAGCTACTTATCCAACGCAGTTCCGTCAATGCGAAATATCTATTCAAATCCTCAATTAATCTAGAAACATTCTTCAATGATTCCACGTTGACTTTTTTGTGAATGTATCTATTAAATTGATATTATTCATTGATCCCACCAGCACAATCGTATACACGGGTTATGTTAATAAGAACAGAGCAGTAAATAGCATATGCTGCCTTCAATGGACGGAAACTCGCATTTTCTTTGTACACTTATATAAGCCGGTTCGGTTAAAGTGAAAACTCCCTCTGTATCGGACAGCTTGTAACACTCATTCTATTTCACGGATATATTCATTTGTTAATTTTTATACTATATATTATTTTTTCCGTAACCCATGCTGAATATCTTACATTTTCCAATAGTTTATACACCATGTTAATGGTCATTACCTTCTCTCGAGATGTATGTTGGCTCCCATAACAACTCGAATTTAAGATCTATTTTGAAACTTGTCACTGGGAGTTTATCTAGAACATGAGTTATGTGGATTTAAATTAATCCAGTGTGATTACTATTTTAGAAATATATAAGCATTTCTAGATTGTATGACAAGTTTGCATTACAGGTAAATGGTTGTTAACCAGATATAAACCCACGAAAAACCACCCGCAGTCGGTGAATTTAACCTTGTTCATTCAACAGTATGTGTATGTATTGGCCTACAACACATACATAGAAAGAGAGGTCGACATTACTTTGCACAACCGAGTAAGCAAAGACGATCCATTATTAAATAAGTACACATGGATTTGTTTCGAGTATACGCGTGTATATGACATTCTTGTATATCAGAGAAGTTTAAAATATAAGATCACTGTTATGCAAACAGTTACGACAGCCATTACAACACCCCTATATTTAACATTGACGTATAGGTCTTACTAAAGCCATTCGTTATCCGTGTTCTCAACTGTATGTGGTGTAGTTTATTGTCATCCTGTCCCATATAGCTATATGTATAGCTCACTAAACCTCATTCTTCTACGCCCACGTTACTTTTTTATCACTTCTATCATGAGATGAGAAAAATGATATATGAGTTAGGCGAAAACTTTCCGTTCGGTATATAAATGTTGTGTTTGTTTTTCAATGCACGGGCCCCTCTCTGGATAGCTCATAGAATTAAGTATATGAATAATTGAAAGGGCTCTAAAGCCAGAGAATGACAGGTACAGGGTATGATAATTATTTAGGAGAATATCAAACGTCCCTAGGCTAATGTGCTGAAATAGCTGTTTGTATATATAACCATGTGTATAATATAAAGGTTGTTATCAGAAGTCAATAAACTAGATGTATATGTCCCAATTGATCAGTTCCTGTTTAATTTTACATATGTTGAATTCGTTTTCACATATGTGAAATTGGTTTTCGCATATGTGAAATTGGTTTTCACATATGTAAAATAAATGACTAAATTTACATTTGTTAAAAAGATTGTCCCATATTTGAAAAAGATACATATATGCATACGAAAAAGATTTCCATATATATATGAAAAAGAATTTCACACATGTGAAATACATTATTTATTTTACATAAAAAAACTTCTTTTTCACATTTTGTGAAATAGTGAGGTCCATGTATCTAATTTTAAATATGTGAAAAATAGTTTCACATAAGGGAAAATATTTTAACATTTGAAGAATTTTATAATTTCATATATGTCAAAAATAATTTTACATAAGGGAAATAAAAGCGAAACTAATTCAACATATGCAGAAAAAAGGTAGAAAGGATAACACGGCTTGCCATACTCATTATCCTGTATCAACGGCCAAATATGGCCACCTCTCTCTTAAAGTTTCATTATCACGTTATTCTCCCAAGGCTAGTGTTATATATATGTACAAGGTCAGACTTATCCATGTTCAACGTATTTATAACGATCTTCTTTCTCTCTTCGCATTGGAAAGTTCTGTGAAGTAGGCAGCGCAAGAGATCTCACAATTCTCCGATCCACGCATTTAAAAGTTTCGAAATGACCGGTGAATCATTGGTATTCATGTATAAACTATCAGAACACCTTTATTATAATCAATACGGTACAAGTAAATCAGGAATGTTAAATTTCATCAGCTATGTTTATACGGTCTACATATAAACAAACTAGGGAATAGTCTATATCAACTTATAACACTATGACAAAAGTAAAACTCGAACGACACACTGAAATATGGAGTAATTGGATGCTGCATACTTCTGGTTTATAAGCTATTATTATGACTATTATTATAACTAACTATTGAAGTAATACAGGAGTTTGTCTGGGTAGTGCCCACGTAAGACCAAACAACTGGACAAATAGAATACAGCCTCGAATTCCCTCAGGACAAAAGCTTCTTTACTGAGTTACATAAAACCCCAGAACGCCTCATCGCTAAACCTATCACGTATTCGACCTTAATCCTGCTGTGATATACAGATGTGCACAGCCCTACTGTATGTAAAGACATTCGGTCCAAACTTACTGGCGGCATACATAGAAAGGTTGGGGACTTGTGGTGTGTGGGGAGCTGATTACTAGTATTCAGAGTGCGAGCCAAGTCAAAGGGAAGCCAAATCTACTGAAACATGACACCATCGTTCTACTTTTCCAATTGAATCCCCCTATATATGCCAGGCTGGTATTTAAAATCCGACACAAACAAGTAGGCATACACAACCAACAACTGCTATTCCTGGCTTCATAAATCATATGGCAACCTACAATGTTTCGTAAGCTATATATTAAAGGCGAGTTCATATATGCAGCATGTGTCTGTGCGATTCCTACTGCCCACTTAAGCAACAGTGGTCCTTTCCCACGATAAACATGTCTACCATATGGTGCCAGAGGATGGAGTGTTGGTATAACCGTTATACGGCTCCGAAGACGATAGGGCGAAATCTCTTGTTACATGGTCAACCCTCAGGTATTTCACCGAAGCTGTATTATTAGAGATACACTGACAATGTATTATTTAGCACGTTTTGAACTTCAAGTGGTAGACCTTGTTATGTAGGACAATACACGCCACGGTTCTACGGATTTCTATTTTAAGTTGTGTAATCAATACACTTTAATATTGTAGTTAATTTGTTGGTGTTTTGATGCTGGACATAAGCTTGATCACCTAGATGTAAGACGCTGTCTCTGCTTCCTGCCTTCTCAAAACAAGGTGTCAAAGGGTTTCCATGGACAGCACAGACCGCTTGGTCCGCTGGGCTGACTTTTCCATTGACTGCCGCAGACTGTTGGGTTCGCCGGGATGGGTTTTTCTGTAGACTGCGCAGAACGCTTGGTTCGCTGAGGTGGGTTTTCCATAGACTGCGTAGATCGCTTGGTTCGCTGGGCCGACTTTTCCATAGACTTAGCAGACTGCTGGGTTCGCCGGGGTGGGTTT
The DNA here is from genome assembly GCA_030265115.1 of Mopalia vespertina. Lineage (NCBI taxonomy): Eukaryota > Metazoa > Mollusca > Polyplacophora > Chitonida > Mopaliidae > Mopalia > Mopalia vespertina. The sequence continues at coordinate 4,004 of JAQQZZ010037498.1, read as the reverse complement.
TTACGAGACTGCGCAGATTGCTGGGTTCGCCGGGGTGGGTTTTCCATAGACTTCGCAGACCGCTGGGTTTTTCTGTCAAACACAGCGGCAATGCAAACTTCTCATAAAATGTGAATGACATTGAGTGGGACATGACATACCGATTAAAGAAATACATAAAGAATCAAACCTATCCATAGACTTAAACAATTTAAAATTATTTGTACTTGTCAGCAAATTGTAGCTTTTAATGTCATTGCGGTTCAGGAGTACCTGGAACCCGATCAACGCCGGGTCCAAATTGCCACCACACTTATATAATCTTGTCATTTTCCACATGCTGTATTGATGATTTACTGTGGCTCTTTCACACGCGGAAGTGGAACTATAGACTGGATAATGTGGGCGACAAAGCAAAGGCGTTCTTTCCAACTGTGTGACAAAACCTTTTCTCCTCTCATTGATCAACTCAGCGGCCTACTTTGTCTTGTAAACCATCAGTTCACCTACAACACTCGGAATGCCAAGCGTTACAATTCCCCATGCCGTCAAATAATATTTCTATTTCTCCACACGCCGTTAATCTGACTGTTCACCAAAATTATTTTACCTTACTGTGTCACCAACAGTATATATATATTTTGCCTCTCTGTACCACCAACTTTACCGTATATCCCTATGCCACAAATCGTATTGTTACACTCTGTGTCAACTTTCTTACTGTATCCGCTTGTGCTCTCGACCTTGTTTTACCTTGTTGTGCCGCCAATCCTACTTAACCTCCTTCTTCCCACAATTTTAATATGAACTAAACCTCCCTGTGCCACCAATCGCACTGTATCTCCCTGTGCCACCAGTCGTACTGTACCTCGCGATACCACCAGTCGTACTTTACCTCCCTGTGCCACCAGTCGTACTGTACCTCACTGTGTCACCAGTCGTACTGTACCTCCCTGTGTCACCAGTCGTACTGTACCTCCCTGTGTCACCAGTCGCACTGTACTTCCCTGAGATACCAGTCGTACTGTACCTCACTGTGTCACCTGTCTTACGGTACCTCCATGTGTCATCAGCTCTATTTTGTGTCTGCTACCATTCTAACGGGGCTTTCACAGGTAGCAATCTTACGGATAACTTCTCATGCCAGTCATCGAACTGAGTGCGTTGCGTAGGTTCCCATGCGTACATTGTGTAAATTCCCATGTTAGCCATCTAGCTGCATACATTGTGTGACATCCCATGCTAGCCATCTAGCTGCGTACATTAATTGTGTAACTTTCCATGTTAGCCATCTAGCTGCGTACATTGTGTGACATCCCATGCTAGCCATCTAGCTGCGTACATTGTGTAACTTCCCATAGTAGCCATCTAGCTGCGCAAACATTGCGTAACATTCAATGCTTGCCATCTATAGCTGCGTACATTGTGTAACTTCTCATGCTAGCCACCTGACTGAGTACTCTGATAATCGTTCCCATCTTACGAAAGCCTTTTTAAGCAAAGGAATATATGGTGTTAAATATTGCTACCAAAGCCACTGTTACTGACAATTCCAACATCTTATGCACAAGATAACCGAAAACGATAACTTTTATTGTACAACTAGCTTAAGTAAAAAATAAGCGAGATTTATTCCTTCTTTTAAGTTTTTTTGACGCTAGTTTTTTCTGAACGAGGATGAAGTAGGGGGGGGGGGGGACGCCTTAATCCGCCCCTGGTGATTGTGTCTAAATTCCTGTCCTGGTCCATCAGAAAATCTTCATCTGTCTGGGTTAGAACACTGGAAGGAGATGAGTAGTATAGAGTGAGCAACTCGGCGCGTATTTGCTATTACATCATAAGGAAGGGTTTAACGTTATCAAGTACTAATCGTTTATTACATAAATACTATTTATGTAGTAATATTTTATTACATACAAAGAAGAAATGTCTGTTTTTCAGTACTAAGGTGCCGCATCTTAGTACATGATAAGTAAGGGCTCTATGCTAATGAATAATAAAGTGGCTGGCCAGCGTCCGTGGTGTGACGTCACCGCGCTGAAACGTGTGCATGTGTGTATGGTGTTGTTATTGTTGCATGAGATGGCAGAAAACAACACCCGCTGTGGACATACGGGTATTTGAGCTAGCATTTGCTATTACATCATAAGGAAGGGTAGTTACTTAACATGTAGTGGGATGGTGATGGGTAAAAATTAAAAATGGCGCTGTGCTGCGATGAACATCCGGGCATTTGAGCTAACATTTGCTATTACATCATAAGGAAGGGTTGCTACTTATCATGTAGTGGGAAGCGGATGGGTAACAGCGCACGACTGAATGAAGAAGGGTTGCCCCTAGGGGCTGTCATAGGGTGGTGGTGTTTCCCCGTGATGCTTTGTGCGCCATTTTTGGGGAAATCTAGGTCATTTGGGCTAGCATTTGCTATTACATTATAAGGAAGGGTTGTTACTTATCATGTAGTGGGAAGCGATCCGATGGGTAACAGCGCGCGACTGACTGAGGAAGGGTTGACCCTAGGGCTGTCATGGGTGTCTTCCTGTGATGCTTTGCGTGCTATGGACTCTCGCGAGAGTTGACGAGATTTGACATGGGTGCTGTGGGGTCGCAACACGACAGGAAGAGTGATCTTTCTTTGCTACACATCACCAACATGGTGGACACACCGTTACTGCATGTGTGTTGTCATGGGGTGATGTGGGTGTCTTCTTGCGCGCGGTGGATTCTCGCGAGAGTTGACGAGATTTGACATGGGGTGCTGTGAGGATACAACAATGACATGATAAGTAACAACCCTTCTTTATGATGTAATAGCAAATGCTAGCAGAAATGACCTAGATTTCCCCCACACTGGCGCGCAAAGCATCACGGGAAGACGCTCGCACCACCCAATGACAGCCCAAGGGGCAACCCTTCCTCAGTCAGCCGTGCGCTGTTACCCATCCGCTTCCCACTACATGATAAGTAACAACCCTTCCTTATGATGTAATAGCAAATGGCTAGCTCAAATGTCTGGATGTACATCGCAGCACAGCGCCATCTATAATTTATACCCATCCCCTTTCCACTACAAGATAAGAAACAACCCTTCCTTATGATGTAATAGCAAATGATAGCCCGGATGTCCACAGCGTGTTCACAGCGCCATCTAATTCCCTTGTTTTCTGCCATGTCACGCAACAACAGCAACACCATACACACATACACACGTTTCAGCGCGGTGACGTCTTGTCACGGACGCCGGCCAGCCACTTTAGTACTCATTAACATAGAGCCCTTACTTATCATTCACTAAGGTGCGGCACCTTATTACTGGATAACGGACATTTCTTCTTTGTATGTAATAAAATATTACTACATAAATAGTTGTGCGGTATCAAAATGATACCGCACAACTTTTTATGTAATAAACGATGAGTACTTGACAACGTTAAACCCTTTCTTATTATGTTATAGCAAATACGCGCTGAGCTGCTCTCTCTATACTACTACTGAGATGTTGAACTGACTCTCCACAACCAAGAATAGATATAACCTTGCATTATTCTGTATGTCGCATGTGTGTTTTTATCGGAGTCATAACTCGAATCTTCTATTTAAGCACAAAAAAGTAGATTTATTTATATATATTTTTACTGATATATAAATATATATCGCAGACGAAAATACGCCATTACCTTGAAACATGGCGGAATAGCTGTATAATACAGACCTGTAAACATGTAAACTGAGATGCTGTGAATGTACTTCTACTGACTTGTAAACGGAGTATTCCATAAACGATTCAAAGAAAAAAATTCCCTTTGTAATAAGCTAAAACGGGTTTCACAGTTGTACCCGAAACAAAAGTACTTATTATATGAGAGAGATTGCAGACCATCCATCCACATAATACTGCTGTGTGAGGCTTTGATATGTAGAGAATATAATTAGAACGAAAGTATTATGGTTGTACATTTACTGAATACCAAAAACAACAGAGGAAAACAGGGTAGGATGGGGGGGGGGGGGGGGGGGGGGGGGGG
>JAQQZZ010037486.1:0-18235 GCA_030265115.1 Mopalia vespertina | reverse complement strand
CCGATCTCCTACCGTAAACAAAGAAAATATATATAACAAGTATATACCTTTTTCTAAAGGTTGTTTTTTGTATCGTTCCAGACGTTTCACAGCAATTGCCTCAAGTTTTACACGAGCAGCAGGGTATTCCTTAAGGACGTCCCAGAGATCTTGTTTAGAGAGACAGAAGAGATCTGAGTAACCCACAGACCGTACTGATGCCGTGCGTCGGTTTCCTGCAGTCCCCATATTCAGAATACTGATTTCCCCGAAATAACTTCCTGGTTTTAATGTGGCCAAAACCGTCTTTCCGTTATCAGCCACCACATGCAATCTTCCCCTGTTCACTATGTACATGTCCTTGCCAACTTCACCTGTTTGTAAACAAAGTTAAAAAGAGCAACGGAAATGAAAGAGCTATACATATAGGAATAGAGATAGCTAAGAAAATATATGTTTAGTGTTTATTTATATCAGATTTACGGTATTAATGTACAACAATAGGAGCACCGTGAATGAACTGGAATGGTAGTCCACTTTTTCAGTACTATACTTAGACAGTAAGGTGCACCACTGATTTTGCTATCATTAAGTTTAGGTAAAACATCCCGTGACGTTAATGATAACACGTTGGATAACTGCCAGTAGATGACCAGTAACGCGAGAAAGAGCGTGAAAAGCAAATCATGCGCCTAATTTAGATATTGGCAGTAGCAGTTGAGAGAAAATTGCCTGAAAGTTTATCGTAAGTCGTCGAAAGTGAAGTGCGAGCACCTGTTCCTTCTTTCAGCCAAGGTCCTTTCTTCATATTTATATAATTATGCCAAATAACAACACTCCTAGTTTAATACGCTTACAGCTACGCAGACACCACAAATCCGCTTTGTAGATCCCCCTTTACAAACATTGACAAGGGGTAAGCATCCACACATTTGAGTGAGTCAGTCGGTGGTAAATGTATTGGACATACTGCACTGATGTAAGTGCGTGCCATCGATGGTAGGATAGGAACCATACTAGACGTCACTGTCAAAAACCAATGACGACCATTAACAATATTTATTGGTAAGAGCAATAAACCAAAATATGGGATGAGTAGAAATTATTCCAGCGATTTACAAGAGCAATAGTATTATATCCAAACACCAGCGTGTAATATTATTTATTGATTTCCTTTGCAACTCAAAAACCTGTCGAGTTCGAAACACAGCGTCAAAATAGAATAATGTTATTCCAAACGTAGCAAAACAGGACGTAACCTTGTTATTGCGAGCCGGAATGACACCGGTTCATATGTAACATCAGAGTAAAAGCGAATGTTGTCTGTGACGCAGAATACTTTGAAGTACAAGAACAAAAACCTTTATTTTAATAGATGCAAAACATCACGTTCGAAGTATAGGAAATTCGGATACTTTGCAAAGCGTCTGGTGGGTTATCTAATTCACCACTGACTCGAGCAATACTCATGGGTCCAAACTTCACTGTGTATAATTCTATTTTATCTATATCGAAGATAGAAATCAAATCTGAAAATTCCAATTATAACTGAACCAGTAGCAAGTTAGAAACAGCATGACGTTGATAGAAACATGACGGCCGTTCGGATGATACTGTCAAAAGGTGTTGATTATAACGACGTAAATTATGTCGGGGTGATGAAAGGACATACGTTCGTACGCAATGTCATAACAAAAACGAAAGCATTTCGACTCCGAACAATTTTAAGCGTAACGTAAAAACAAAAGTGTTATTACACGGCAGAGAAATATCACTTTAAAGAGTAAAGGAAATCATGATATTTCACCTTCATGTCAATAATGGAATCATTTACTATGTGACCTTCAAGTTACAGCATCCCCATCTTCCGCAGTTCTATGAATAGCGTGTCGTGTTAACTGTGATTCAACTAATGACGCGTGTTTACGACACGAGTAGCAATTAAATTGCAATTACGGAACGTTGTAACTATCCATTAGTTTCCAATTATCAATTATTGTTAACGAGGCATACCTAATAGAAATCGTGTTAAATTGTTAGTGGTCTAATAAGGCTGGCACGTTCTATGGTAAACAGTGATAATTACAGCGATAATTACATTTTTTATACACACTTTTGATATTTATTGACGCAAATATCTTTGTTAATATAAAAAGACCGGCATACAAACAATAGTTGCTCGGGGCTTGCACAAAATGACCGAAAATACTTATGGTAACGAATTCATTAGTTAACGCCATGGTATATTTAATCCGAATAATAGCAAAGATGAATTTTGATGTGCTAATTTATAAACCCATTTGTCCTATTAGTGAGTTTAGCCGGTAACGAGACACCAGCACCGTTTCACAGTTAAGAGGACGAGTCTAGGAATGGCACTATGTTAGTCAGCGAGACCCTCCCTCATGAAATTTGTTAACTCAACCTGCCATTTTGTCACCAATTTTACATGTTTTACAAGTTTACGTAATTTCCAAAAAAAAGGTACGCCTGCCAGACAAAAAAAGTGTATATGAATACAACGCTTTGACGTATTGGTCTTATCCATTTATATCTAACTAACACAGATTTTCAATAGCAAAAAAAGTATTTCCTTTAGTTAAAAGTGAATGTGTAGCTTCATCACATCCATACACCTCCAGCTCAATCAAAAGGAACTTTGGAGATTTGTTATTCAATACATTGGTTATCATTGTCCTTTCTTAAAGGTTGAGCGTGCTTATCAGCATAATGTATCTCACTTCATAATGCTGGCTAAAACATTTTAAAAAAATTGAGTAATTTTACATACACTCGTACAGGAATCTATCCGGTGCCCCTCACTATTTAGTATCCAAATCGACGGTTGTTTAGGTGACCAGCACGTGACGTCATCGTCTAAAGTCTATTGGTATGAAAACTGTGACCAGGATCTACTAGACCGATACATACCTGTTAAAAAGAAGGTATCTCGCATAACTTACCTTTTCTGCATATATAATCTCCAGGCGAAAATAGAACTGGGCGAAGTCTCAATACCAGTTCGCAGAGAAAGCCAGCTTCTGTCTTTTGAAATATTTCTACCCGTTTCAAAGTATCTAGATGTACGTGTATGGCGATTTCAGCCTTCAGTTTGTCTGGCAGAAGGCTCAGTGTTTTCTCTTCGTCAGCAGATTTGTTGGACATCCAGAGATAATCAAACCATTTGATAACCCGGTCCTGAAGCCGCAATGGTACCCTCCGTAACGTCATATATGTTTTAACCCCATCTAGCCGAGCTGGAAGAATAAAGATAAAATTATTTAATAAAGTGTTGTACATTATCTTTGATCTCTATGGATATTATTATGTCTCACTGTTGAAATGTACAGCTGTTTCACCTATCCTGACAATGGTCAACTATTTAGCAGCATTTCTTCAATAATGATCAACTAAATAATATCCTCAATTTAAACATGTTTTATAGGCAGGGTATAGACCATATTTTTTACCTCTATTATGAAACCTGTACACAAATGAAGCCCATTTTTCAAAGCGAATGTCGAACATCAATTGTAAATTAATTTTGCCGGACGAAATCAAGGTGTTTTAGCATTAAAGGGGCTCTACATGGATGTCATAGTTGAGGGCAGCGATAAGTCGCAACGCGTATTTGATATTTTTGATGCGGTTGCGGACCAAAATAATAAACGACTTCATTCTGCCAAGATCCATTATACAGGACTAGCATGAACAACATGGCACACAAGAACAAAGGTGCTATAGTGCAAGTTATCATACAAAATTACCAACTTTTATCACTGGGACAAATTGAATACCACAACAGCAGTCCGCCCTCGATGTTGGTAAACGCTTTCCCAAACAAGAAACCGTGGCATTGAATCCTGTCAGCCAATGGAGGTAAGTTCATGGATAGTATTGGGTGGTGCATTATGTGTAATAGTCATAAAATGGATTTACATGGCGAATGGAATGTATGTTCGATAAAGTCAACAGCCTTATCAGTAGCCAAAAACATCGAATGTTCTGAAAATTTCCAGGCAAACATGGTTGATACTAAAAATCTGATGAGGATAAAGTTAATCACCCCAACCACTTCGAATAAACAAGTCTGACAAGCCTGCCTTCAATGAAGCAGAAATTAAGGGTTCCATCAGAAGCAAAATCTCTTCCCTCTATATTGGAATGGATGTGCGCATCACGTGACCAGCTAATGGCTTCGTGACAAAGTCATAGACTTGTCTGGTTTACCGTGCCGGTCATTTGGACGAGGACACATAACACCAATGCCTAGCTTTTCCAGAGAGAGAGAGATTTACAGAAGGCCGTCTAATCCGTGTAACTGACAAGAATTAATTCACAGACAAAATGTCCTAGGATCAATTAAACCTAATGGATTAGACCTACGTATTTACAAGACAGATGTATGTATTAGTTTTCAGAAAATGGCATTGTCTGTAAAGCATTTGTCACCGAGATTTTAAATTCTTTTAAGTGTTGTAGACTTTATGCATAATATGTATGAAACGGAGACAAGCTTTTTTGACAGTTTTGAAGATTTTGAAACAATAAATGGGGCGTCAATGTAGGTTTTATATTCTTTAATTGTGCACTGGAAGGTCGTTGAACTCCTGCCAAGCTTCATATTGATCCGTCTTGGTTGAGTCAGTAGTACTATACCGTCGTGAGTAAAGCCTACAAAAGTCAGTAATTAGTCGCAGTTAATCCAATCGACCAGATATAGCGTGATGGACTCGTGCGAAGCTGAGAGAACAGCTAATATACATACACTAAGTATATCTACAACAAAACCGCTTCACTTAGAAAATGAATAATGACTGCATCAAATATCCGAATTGCCGGCTCCATAACCCTTATAACAAAGAGTCCCACTCAACCAGAGTATACCGGAGACGGAGTACAAACGATGCCAAAAGGCCACACAATACTCTTAATCAAAATTAAAAATGAAGAATATGGAATTCAAGATAAAACAACTGATTGCTGAACACTAATATATTATTCTGAAATAATAGCACATATTCGTCATTCTGATCAAGAAACAAAACAGATTCCACAATCAATCACGTTTCTATGCCCTCTTGTAAACCTGCCCATACATAGATTGTAACATTGTGAATTGTGATAACTGCCTTATCCCAGACACTATCGAGCATTATCCAGTGTATTGTAATAGGCATAGCGTTGCTCGTCTTAACTTTAAAGACCAGCTTCTGTCTGTCGGTGTTCGACGCCTAACTGTTGAAAACGTATTAAGTCCCCAAGAGAATCGAAATAAAGTTTTTAACTGTCTTATTCAGTATATTGTACGCACAAATTGATCTTAAAGTAATCTTGGGGATAATAGGGTGGGATGGAGGGTTAATTTAATTTATATTGGTATCGAATTGTGTTGTGTGTTTATTTTATTTTTTTGTGTAGCTTCTGGAGCTAATAGTGCTCAGTTTGATACCTGTATGCTCCATCCTACTAAAATCAATCAATCAATCGATTGTAACATCTTTACGCCCCACTCACATGACGGCGTGCCAGTCCAATGGGTGAAGGCAACCACACCGAAGCCACTGTCAACAAACACAGGGCAATTACAAGACGTAATACAACGACAACACAAAATCATCGGCTTCGTGTTGCCCGTTAGCTCAAAGAGCAACACGAGTCTCTCTCCAGTCTCCCGCGTTAACTGTTTTGAAACGATTATTACTTCATTCTTAAGCATACATATGTTGCTATCGATATTATATTTTGCGGGGTTAAACTTCTAAATGTCAGCAGAAAAAAACATAGGCGTAACTTCCCATTGGTACTACGTGTCTATTCTTATACAGCAATTGTATAGGTGATTCCCTGTTTTCACAACTGGTTGTCAAAACGGCTTTTAATCCGTTAAGCCGACTTGGCAACTAATATAATAAATATCTTTAAAATTACACAAGAAAAATATCAAATTTCGCTCGCAAATCTCTCGTCATCTTAAAGCAAATATAACACACTTATGGCATAATCTCGATGCAAAGCGTCGACAACCCGTGGTGGTGTATAACATTAATCAAGATAACGATTCAAAATATGGGTGAAAGCGTCACATATCTTTTTTACACTTCTTGTCTATGTTGTACAAATTTAGGTTATTAACCAGTTTGAATTATCGTATTTTCAGACTTTTTAAGTCGCTTTAGGAGACAATTTTTATCATCCCAACATACAATACTTTCTGTAGACACTTTGCACTAAATAAAACTAGGAAACTATAGGAAGCCAGTTAAGCATCAGTAATGAAGGTCAGTCAAAAACTTTCCATGGATTTTCACTTGTTCAATATTATATATTCGTGCCGAGATTTGATGACGTCTCCGAATCCTTTGTTTTTTTGGTAGCCATAAAACTGGACTCTTTATTTCCCGGTCAATCAGGCAACAGTTGAGAGTAGGCATTTAAATTGGTCGGTTGATAGTGTGACAACACAGCAGACTCAAAGAATTCTTCACTGGAGTGTACATGGCGTAAAAAGATGTTTCAATCGATGCACGGGCTGTTTTACAAGAGGGCATAGAAACGTGATTGTTTGTGGAATCACGCCCATCCTTTCATCCAACCATATCGCCCAGGGCATTTCAATAAGTGGTCACATGATTAACCAACATTAAACAGACTAAAACAAGGGGTATTAGCGATGAAATGGTCAAACATTCGAGAAGGTCTACCACTTGCCAATGTATTTTGGAGAGGGGGATGTTTCATATATTTAGGGTCAATGAAGTATTAAAACAACTCAATGGAGAACTTCACAGAGATGTGCATATTGGACACTTGGTGAAATAAACTACGGGAGATCGTCAACAGCCTGTACAATTAGTCTGATTGCACCTGGGTTGTGATTCATTAGAAATAATATATCACCAGCTCACAGACCGACGCGATCGTTTGGTCAGCCGAGCACGAATCGGACGTGTTCGATCTCGTTTGATAGCGGCCATTACTGAATTGTCTTTGGCGTTATATGTGGACGAATGGATGAATTGATCTTTATTTCCAGTTCGTCCATGAAAACAATACACTCCCCTCGATCCCTTTGAATGTGTGGAGGTTACGGGTAAACAACATGATTCGTTTGATGGGAATAATTATAGTGAACAACAACCATAGTAAGACAAAAGTTATCTATGATCTTTAGAACTCCTGGAATACAGGAATACAGTCATGAATAAAGAGTAAAGAGCCACTGTGATCAGCCTTCATCAGTAATGTTTCACAGCCTCATTGCAGTGATTGTATTGAAATGTGCTTTGTGTAGCGGGGAAGCGTCTATCAACAATAGTGTGGGATAGACGTGTTGTTGTAGAGGTCGTGAGCTATCAAAGTAAGGTAGCAAAGGAGTCTTTTATTGCAAATGGGATGTTGGCCAAATGCCCATACAGTTAATCGTTTTGCATATTTTGGAAATCGAATGAAAACTGACCAGATTTCGAGTAGGTGTCATGCGTAATTTAAAATACAATGTTTATACACCCATGTATTCGATACTTGAATTCATATTTTGCTGGACAATAGTGTAATATTAATTAAATGTCGACATTCCCAAAATAGTTTTTCCTTCATAATCTCCCATTTATGACCATTCCATACGTCGGTTTTCATAACATTAAGTATATAAGTATTTTTATTCACATTCGCAAATTATCAGTTCTGACGACTTAGTCCCAAGTTAAATATAGGGCATATAATTTTAACTTACAGAAGAAAATCCGCTTAAGGTCATGACCATAGGTTGTATTGGCAGGGGAACAGAGGTGTAAATACACACATTATTTTATTGTATGGGGTTATTGCTTATGTTATTTCACCAGTACATGACTGCCAGCAGATGGTGTAGAATACAAAGAACGAGTCTTAGGGCCTTTACTAGCCATGAAACTGTTGGAGGTTTAAATCAATCTCAAAGAGAAGGCAATGTACAATACCATCCACGCTACCTTTTAATGAATTGGCTTTATTACAAAAAACACATAGTCCAAACAGACCACGATACGTGTGGAGGAACGGATGTTGGACGATTCCAAATCGCAAGACAATGCTCCATCTGGTAGCTCTATGTGTTTTGTCCACCAGCAGATAAGATAGTTTTGTACAGATTATAATTAACATTCCAACCCCCTGACTATCATTAGACACACCTAACGAAATTTAATGCGTGGACCGATTGGCCGTGGAGAACCTTTAATCAAAGCAAAGAATGGGATCCACTCTCAGGAGTTCTATTCAGACTGAATCTGTTCTGATTCCCGATCAAGGATATTACATTTACAAACAGACGGAATTCAATCTTTCTTGGAGAGGACAATGCCAGAGTTACCTGTAGACTGTACAACTGAATGTGTTTTCCATCAGTCTCTGTAGCTCAACCTGGACCAAAGTGGACACTCTGTGTGACTCCTTTCTCGTCTAATGCCTTTCTATGCCATTGATCTGAATTAGTATCAAGACCATTTCATTGGACAACAAAGCGGGTGTAAGTAATGGTCACTCAACTGAGAAGTCCATTCAAAGCCCCAACACAACCCGGAAGAAAGTCATGAAAGGCACATTACAGTCTGTTGTGACCAGACTTTAAACAAAGCTCCAGAAATAGAACCTATTACCATTAATTCGCAGAAACGTCCTTCTCTGCGGCATTTCCCACGTACAACACCAAGTGGGTAAATATGAAAGTTCTGATAGGTGATAACGTCATGCAAGCCGCATCATGTCGACTGAATGGATCATAACAAACCCGGTAAGTCCGTGTTAAAATCGACACAACTGTCAGATGATATCTAAATACTTGTCAGATCTCATGACGTATCACTTCCTGTTTGCCTCTGGCAACGACAATAAAGCTTACTCTGTTGTCTGCTGTACCTACAACTCAAGTTTTATTGATTGATTGATGGTGCTTAAATGTTTTTCACTTATATGACGGCCGTGTATTACAACAGTAGCACAAACATAAAATGTGAGGTGTTTTGTTACTGCTGGAAAGTTAATTTTTCTCCATTGCTAAGTAAAGACAACATCGCTACTCTTTAAACAAACGACCCTTAGCCAAAGAGCTGCCATCCCAAAAAATAAGCCAAATTTTATAATAACTTCCACTCCCTGACAAACGCTTATATAATAATTTAAGTACCGTGTAAACATAAAAAATACCCCACTCCCCCTGATCCGAATGTTTTACATGGTCATCCCGCATTTTATTTTTTAAATGTATTAGAATATCCAACAAAGACAATCAAACATATACATCATAAGAAAACATTAGTCTTCTGAGTAAAGTTCTTGTAAAAGATGAGAAAAAACCCACACCTTTTTTAAGTATCTTTCTTTTTGTAACAAATATATCTACTACAATACTTTATGTTTATCATTTACTTGAAGTTTGAAAGGGTAATGGTGGTGAGAATTGTAGGACTATACTCAAAATAATTTCTGCATATTCCAATAATTCTATTTCACAAAAAATGTATATATTTTTTTATATAGTGTAACAGGAAATAGTTGTCACAGCTAACACATTAATATGAAAACAAACGATAACAGGACCAATTTATAGAATAACGTTTCTAAGGCAACAAACATCCAATACAGTCTAACATTTGTTACACTGAACTGTGATCTCCTCATACGTTTCAAATCCTGATAAATCTTTTTCAATAATATTATGGATGTTAAATGAATTAAATAATTCATTAAATTACACCCCAATTATTTTTATATTACGTGGATTGCATTGGTTCACAAGAGCAAAATAGAACTTCCTTCACTTACAAGTTACAGATGGTGCTGTATTTCGATAGACGCCTTATGACAGCCATGCGAGGTACATATTCAGTGCAAACTTTGTCATTCTAGCTGGTCATAGTAGACCTTTACGCATGTTTAGTGTCTGAATTTCGGTTTATTAAACCATAATGAGGAATACCAGGCTATGTTATTCAGTTGTCATGTTAATAGTAGTGCATCACGAAAACCCGCTCCATGATCAAATCGCTTTTTATTGCTGTGTAAATCCGACGAAGTTCTACAGGGTTCACAATCTTGTAACAATGCATCCTGCCTCCAACTCTTTGGTCCGTTTAAAAAGACTTACGCATGTACGTATGGACAGACTATTCTACATCATAACGACAATCCTTCTAGGCCAATTATTAGACGAGGGGTAAAAATAACGTTTTAGCTTTATTGTGATGCGAAGTCATCATCAGTGTCAGAAAAGGAGACCATACGCAAATAACCCAACGCACTTGCAATCCTGAGTAAAAATGATATTGTGACAGAGAGCACTTTTAGTAAATGATGTCCTGGGTGTGAAAATTACTCAGTAAATTGTTAGATCCGCATTATGAAATTAGCTTTGTGGATTTAACAGGCATGCCTATTATGTGGGGCTTCAAAACAACTTTAAAACAATAACGAAAAACAAACAAAAAACATAGCATACCATTCTATACACTAGTACACAGTAAGTGTTATGGATTTAGGCGAATAGTAAATGTGTACAAGAGATTAGGTTAGTGAGAAACAAGATGGCGTGAGGAGTCCACCATATTTAAGGAGGCTATAACCAGATAATACCACACAACTGGCAACATGTCTGGAAACTGATCAGTAAACTGTGCCTATTCATGTTAAATATCTTCCATCACTTGAGAAATTGTGTACATAGATAATGTGCAAGAAATATACACATGGGAGAGCAAACAGATAGTGCAATTATCATGCCCTCTGTATTGGCTAATACTACGCCACGCTACTACGTCAGTTGTATCTTCAGCCAGGATAAACCGGAAGTTCTTTTATGTCAAAGATGTACGACATGTGAGATATAATTCGCTGCAGACATTTAACAAACCCTCTTAATTGTGACCGGAAATAAATACAAAGGGGGATACAAATATATGCTAAGTTGTATTTTGGTTTAATTCCCCGAATGAAACACACACTATTGTACAGATCTTTACTACACCAGTGAAATAGTACGCGACTCGATAATAACCACTGAGGCGGTGTCTGTGTAAATATAGTTCCCTATGCAAAGAGTTCACCGATCGATTTTCCAACTGTGTGCTATAATTACTCGATGTCATAAACTAGTAATTCGTTTACAGCCCAGGTAAGTGTAGGCCTACAGCCAAAGATTGTGATATAAACACCTGGCATCCATAATCCGTAACAGATGTCATCATTAAATCTAAAATGGAAGGGCTTATGTATGAAAAATGACCTGGCTTGTTCAGTTGAAAACTGCACAAAGCAGAGATTTGATGGAATGGGCTTTGCGTACTAATCGACTTGTACGCTAAACACTTGTTTACCGTTTGTTCAGAATCCTTACAATGATTTATGTAATACATTTGTACATTTAGACATTTTTAATTCCCATCAAATCTTTAAACGTCAGCTTAAAAGTATACTTTTTTAAACTGAAATGTACATTTCTATATACATGTACATACAGTATGATAATATTTTATCTATTTATCTACTGTCTTCCAAATCTTATTGAGTGATAGTCATATAACTTTATAAATATATTTAAAATCAATTTGTAATTACAAATCCCCAAAGTATTATAATATATTTATATATTCATTTAAATTATATATATTTTGAAGTAAGGGTCTTATGCATCAATTGTTCATAAATGTGCTGTTCTTTTTATGTCTGTGTTTTTGTCCTTATGTTTCGTTTATAATCAAGCATGTAATTGGGTCATGTAAGCCTGTATGATCTTGAATGCCAATAAACCTATCATAAACCTAAACCAAAACATATATAAAATTACCTTATCTTTTATTAGTTATGTTCTGCAATGCACCTTTCAACAATTATTTTATTTTCCTATATAAATGTGTAATTATTATGTTTTGTTTGTTGATGAGAAGCCCTCGTGGCCAATGGCCGAGGCTAATACTGGCTTAATAAAGAATTCAATTGAAATACAGCAGCAATGATCATGTGAGGCATCCGATTTATATTTTAATACTGCAGATTTACATGAAAATATATCTGTTATATTGTGATTGTTGTAGAACAAAATGTTCAGAACACTTTTGAGTTTCGAGTTATGAGGCTACAAAACCAAAACAAAGGAAAATGTTTTCATCGAAGTAAAACAAAAAATTGCCAGGCCATGTGAAGTCCCTAAAGAACAAAGAAGCAGAGAAGTAAAAAAAAACGTAAATGTCTTCGTTGCAATTTCTTCCTTTCGGTTTCTAGTTCCATAATCAACCAGCTCAAAACTGTGTTTTGCAAAATAAGCGTGCCAATGTCGCTATATAAAATTAATAGAACAAAAACATTATGACGTCAATAGGAAAATACTACAGCAACAGATTAGTTTGTGCTATTCCAGGAAGAATTCCAAGTAGATGCGGATAGGAAGATCTACAAGTGTCCTTGAATCTTCCCAATGATGCCTCTAATCAGGAACCAGCACGCTAATTGGTGCTCGTCTCTCCGTCCCAGGTGAACGGTTATATTAAAGTCAATCTGTGGATAACCCTTATCGCCTGAAATTATGTTTTAACGGAAAAGGCGGGTTGTGCTGATCCTCAATACACACCAAGGCTCTATCTTCAGAACGTACTCAGCACGTAAATTACTGTAATTACTTCTCGGTGCAAGCAAATGATACCCATTACAAAGTATTGGAAATAACATCCCTGATTATTTTATCAAATTCCTTAGTAAATTTGTATCGATGATCAATTTTTTGTTCTTTAAAGTAAGACACATAAGAAAGATAAATGCCAATATACTTCCACTTCATAATAATCAATGATTTGTTTGTTTGATTGGGGTTTAACGTTGCACTCAATGGTATTTCACTTATATGACGACGGATTGTCAACTTCACACTGTTCTTTGCCTCATTACCATGGAAAACAGAGAGGAAACCTCGTAAAAACCACCCCCGCGATTGCCGGAGCCACATCTTGTGACTCATTCATAAACCTGATGGTCGACAGACGGACTCGATCCTGTACACGGTAAATTGGAGTAGGATTATTAAACGCACACGCTACCACTAGGCCACGGCTGCGGCCCGAATAATCAATGAAGTAGAAGACCTTTCTGAATTACAGAGCAATGGTGAACACAACATATGGGGTCAAACGTCAGCTCTTTAGCATTTATTAACATGTTGTTTTCACCATTTCATCTCAACAGATTTGTGCATACAAGACTCCAGATATGAATGGATCCACGATATGTAAAAGGCTGCAATAACTACGGATTCCATACGTTTACTAATGGTATCAAAACAAAGACATCACAAATGACCACGTATAATACTACTGCCCAATGTCGTAAACCCAAACGTCAAGACTTTAGATGGCGAAGTGATTATTGAAATCACAAAACCTATTATTGAAATCACAAATCGACTATTGAAATCACAATGCCGATTATTGAATTCATAAAGCGACTATTGAAACCACAACCCCACTATTGAAATTACAAATCAACTATTGAAATCCGCGATTTTGTTGTAGAGTTGACACCCATCGCCTGAATACTCTTCGTTATGGCGACCAATGTATGGAAAGTATCATAGGCAATTGTCTGTCTTGAGCAGTCCTGAGCAAAATAGAAATATTACATAATATGTATCTTGTGACAACATTATTTCCGATACGCTGTGTGTGAATCTTGCATAAAATTCAATTGTTCAGCATAACATAGTAAAAAACAAATGACCGTGCGCATGATAATTCTTAACTGTTAAACAAACGGTAGCTAAATAGCACAAATTGTCGGTCTGTGGTTTGGCATTCATGACAAATGCCTTTGAGCAGCCATTATGTAACAAAGAAGACAGAAAAACAGTAGTTGACTCCTTTGAGGTTACAAATCAATGACATGACATTCATAAGAATGAGAGAAATAATCTGAAACCCTGCAGCATTTCCTCATTCGCTTCTCAGAAACACGCTGACCAGGTCTGGTAGTACACGTCACCCACTCCCAAATCACCCCGTTATTTTGTTCATTTGTCATCAACGGTTTTAATAGATTATAAAATGCATGCAGCAATTTCAAATTTGTGAATCAAAAGCCTGTACATTAGAACAACATCCCGCAAACCGCCTTGTCTCAGTAATACACGGTACTGTTGAAAAATAATTTATATTTGTGTAACCAAACCCCTTACAATAAATCTGACACTGAACATCAGGCCATATGCTATATGTTGCCCTTCCGTAAATATGATACAATTAGACATATTGTAATAGTGTAGCGACACACAGAAATATTGAGTAAAGTACCTTTTACGCACATACATCCAATGGTAGATTAACTGGACAGGTGTAAAATGAAATCCTTATGATGCAATACTATTGTCTGGTTTCCAGGCTACGATACGGCTAAGATAAAGCCAGGAGTCTTCTGCACTGGCGAATGAATAATATTCATACAACATATATTAAATATCTTACATTACTATTCCAGTGATTCGGGTTGAATAATTTATTCAACATTTGTATCTAGGCTGTAGCAAGAACATTTTATCAACTTATATTTCCATTAGATTAAATCGATCTAGTCCGTGACAACCTGTAATCAAATTTGAGTGAACAAGGTATTAAATAAATTGAACAAAGATGACAGTCCACTAAATCCGATTGAAAATATTATGAGAACAATATTTGATATTGGAAACAATATAAAGTATTGAATGGTGTTTGATCACGTCTGTATTTAGCCACAGCAACTTCAAATCCTTTACGCCTGATTTGATGATTGATGCGAGAGAAAACGCTCTTCTGCAAACAAGGATCCATTCTGGAAGATAGGACTTGATTGATAGACTCCCTTCATCAAATCAAACTTCAAAACCTGTTACGCTTGCCTAAGTTCCTTAGAGAACTTTTCCATAAATCATAATATCGTTCTCATTGTGATGACAGGCTTGAAAGAGGGCAGTATGTGGGGGAAGTCTGGTTTGATAGATGGGAGCATGGCGTAAATGTGTGGCATTCCTGATAGTTACCATAGATCACATTGTTAACGAGACTCTTCACTAAAGCCGTTATTATTTAATTAGGTGAATAAGACTATCGCTTTGTCGACTTGAAACTATTTTAACCAAACCCTCATTACTGAACCCTGGCCCACTCATCTATAACATTAATACCCATAGAGGTAAAGAAAAGTCTAATTCCACCTTTGTTTTTCATGTTAATTAATTGATGGTTTTTAAAACTAAATAGAATTTAGTAAAGTCCTAAGGATCCGCCAAATCATTCTGTTTTCATTTTAAGATAGCGTGTATGTCACGATAAATGTGAAACTTTTTGTTAGTTAATGGAGGAAATTTGTAATTCAGAAGATCTAACAGAAAACAGATGTATTTCGGTATCACACAGCACAAGTCCAGAACAACACATTTCCTGGAACAATGTTAGGATTACATTTGTCTTCTAAGAGATGTTTGAAGTATTAGTTAGAAATGCCTAAGAACCGTATTACTTTTTATTTCTGAGAGTTGAGTGGTATTTAAAGGGGTCATTAACGGATACAGTCCTGTGCAAAATCACTTTTCCTGACTTGGTAAAGAATCATTTGTTTCTCCTTCTGAGGTAAAGAACTGTAGTATGTATAAGTCTTGCGACATGAGATGCAAAATATAAATGCACGAAAATTTGAATGTACAACAAGATCAGCATGAGACAATAACATTCCCTTTAACAATATTATAATTGCTGGATGCATTGTACGATTTGAATTACTGCATGTGTCATGCGCCCTCGCTATATCCGGGTGGAATTGGGTGAAAAGTGAAATTCAACCGGAACGCTGAACAAAAGTTAATTATTTCCCCAGTTAGACGTAAAAACAATACGCCTTATGAATTCTAGGTTTTTGATAGTCATAACATACATGTGCGCGAATAATAGCACCGCCCAATGGCACAACACCGCAGTTATGAACCATTTACACGTACCTCCAGCAGGAGCCTTTAGATAACAGCTATTACACCAATAAATTAATTTATTGTCAAGTTATTGAGCGCACAAACTACACCAGCCTGAATATTAAAACCACACAACGGCGGCTGCTTTGAAAACAATGTGCGACCCTGATACGAGCTAAATTGAGCCAAAGTTGAAGACAATCGCTCAACTTTCTTGATATTGTGTAAATAGTAAAATTGCACATTGCCGGATATGTTTACAGGTGGCAATTTTGGAGTGAAATTCCATCCATTGTCTCAACAAAATAAAGTTCCAGTCAAGGTTAGAAATTAAATCGAGACGCAAAATTGCAAATGAAACGGTCAATCTGATTGGAAGATGAGTTCACAACAGAGAAAGTTTTAAAAAGTGTAATTTTTCCCCAGGGGCTATACTGTTTAATGGAAACTGGCGAAAGGAAATTCCTGTAAGTCCTCCCAACAGGCGACAGCTAAGTTGGATTTTAGTATATAAATCACTGTGATCACACTACATATACAGACGTTAATGATGCAGAGTTAATCAAAAAGCGATAATAATCCTTTATACTTTAATTTGTTTTCAAGTTATCAGGATGACAATATGTACAAAACTCATCCAATACTTAAATAGCTCAGTCACGGGGATTGCCTGCTAATTTTGCGCTTTATTGATTTCAAGATATTTCTCGTAACAAATATAATGTAATTATTTCAATGACACACATGAACGTTTACATCTGGGTCTGGATAGGAAGCAGATATGTGAATTCTCCCCCAATCAGGTTGTACGTGTAATTGCGGGATTACTGCGAGGCGGTCTGGCTAAGGTATTACGGGAAAATCCATAGCTCGTATTAAATTGAACTGTCTTTACACACAAAGATCAAGGTAAAGCCTCCAGCATCTCGCCGTAATCACCATCCGCCCGTTTCATTTTTTTTCCAATTCTCTGATACTCCGCTAACCGAGAAAATATCTCGCATTCTCTAGAAGCGATACAGAATGATTTATGAAATGATAAGTTTTAAGACAGTATATAACACTGAATGAGTTGATATGGCACATACTGGATATGACACAGACAGTTTATGGCATTTCTGATGTTTTAGGACATCTTGTAACTGATGTGAGGCTGATGCCAGTGTTAATATTGAAGGGAAGTGGGCAGAGTTCAGCGGGAAAAATCCATACAGTTCATACATAAGAATATATTCAAGCGTAGCCAAGAGCAGCCATGATATAAATAAAATTATGATTATAACAAAAAGGGAGATTGTTGCTCGTAAGGCTTTTAATTTGATATCGACAATATTAAGATAAAAAGCTTGTTAACTGTCGAGTCTTACACCGAGGGAGCTTAGAAATGACCATTTTCGCACCCCTTATTGCTAAAAATATCTTTGTGTATTGCAATGTTTTACAGATAACAAAATGTGGAATTAATATTGGATGGAACAATCGTGTAACTATAGCAGGGGTTGATTTAACCAAAAAATCATAAAGTTTATTCCACTTCATACACAGCTTAATAATGCAAACTATAGGCCTATGCTTTGATGTTTGCTCTCTAATGTTTGTTTAATAAGGGGTGTTACGCAGTAATTCATGCCATTTCATTTATATCATAATGGTATGCCAGCTCAATCGGTGACAGAAACGATCCTTGGCGTCAGTGACAATAGGCAAAGGCAAGACAAGACAACTTCAAGACGCAACACAAAGACATCAAGAAAAAACATCAGCTTCGAGTTGCCTTTAGAAGCTCTAACACCACCAAGGCAACATAAGGTTTCATTCCAACTGCCCGTTGCTCTCTTTTTAAATGTGTACAAACTAATCAACGACAATAGAAAACAGAAACCAAGAATAGGACGAATGAACAAAAAGTGCACTAGCTCAAAACGCGGCAAACCACAATTAATAGTATATTTGCTTATGCAGCACAAAGACAAGACGCCCTCTGGTTAAGGGCAGTTTGTTTTAAGAGAAGCGATGCTGGCTTTACTAAGCTCTGGAGGGAAATTAACTTTCCAACATTATGGAAACGCTTCTTATCTTGGTTTTGTTAGTGTCAATTATTGTTGGAATACACCAGCGTAATATAAGTGAAATACCAATCAGTCAGTCAGTCAAAGACAACACAACACCCTATGCCGTGCTGCGCTTTAATTGCTGTGATTTAACAATCCTGAAGTGCCATAGATCATCAATTTATGTTAAATATGCTCGATCCAAAGTATGTGTGCAGGGGTTTTGGGGGGGGGGGGGGGTACATAA
>JAQQZZ010037475.1:0-10515 GCA_030265115.1 Mopalia vespertina | reverse complement strand
GTGGGTGTTTTACCTCATATGGGTGTTTTGTACAAAATATCATAGGTGGGTGTTTTACCTCATATGGGTGTTTTGTACAAAATATCATAGGTGGGTGTTTTACCTCATATGGGTGTTTTGTACAAAATATCATAGGTGGGTGTTTTACCTCATATGGGTGTTTTGTACAAAATATCATAGGTGGGTGTTTTACCTCATATGGGTGTTTTGTAGAAAATATCATAGGTGGGTGCTTTCACTCATGGGTGTTTTGTACAAGATACTTGTGTTAGTCTTGTGGCCCTTCTCATTTTTTTCTTTTTAAACTGCAT
The DNA here is from genome assembly GCA_030265115.1 of Mopalia vespertina. NCBI lineage: Eukaryota > Metazoa > Mollusca > Polyplacophora > Chitonida > Mopaliidae > Mopalia > Mopalia vespertina. The sequence continues at coordinate 10,204 of JAQQZZ010037475.1, read as the reverse complement.
AAATTAACATCATAAATGTCTGGCCAAATGTTATTGTCAATATTGACTAAGATTGCTTCTACGGGCTTTCTCAATCTCGGAATGTCCGGGGCTAAGGCAGCCCCTGGAACCTCACCTTAAGTGGAGCCCTCCTTTCACAAAAATCCTGTATCAGCCACTGATCATAAACTGCTGTTAAAATACATATTTGTGCCTACTTGTGTTACAACGTTGGGACCAGTTTTTTCCACTTAGACTGTAGTTTTTAAACGTATGGTCAATGAATGAAAAGAAAGTATGCTGCCATGTTTATTGGTTGGCTACACTGTCGATGCCAGCTATGGCTTAAGGCACATGGATTCATGAATGAAAGGAAAGGATGCTGCCATGTTTATTGGTTGGCTACACTGTCGATACCGGCTATGGCTTAAGGCACATGGATTCATGAATGAAAGGAAAGTATGCTGCCATGTTTATTGGTTGGCTACACTGTCGATACCGGCTATGGCTTAAGGCACATGGATTCATGAATGAAAAGAAAGTATGCTGCCATGTGTATTTGTTGGCTACACTGTCGATACGGGCTATGGCTTAAGGCACATGGATTCATGAATGAAAAGAAAGTATGCTGCCATGTTTATTTGTTGGCTACACTGTCGATACCGGCTATGGCTTAAGGCACATGGATTCATGAATGAAAAGAAAGTATGCTGCCATGTTTATTTGTTGGCTACACTGTTGATACCAGCTATGGCTTAAGGCACCTGGATTCATTGACAAACAAAATCAGATCTTTAAAGGAATGGAAAACAAATCTTGCTTGTATAGCTTATGTTAAATCATATATGGATGCCCATGAGTTAATACACGGAAATGTAGACAGATAGGAGTATTCAAAATCGGTTTACTCATGAGATCGACGTGTGCCGCCAAGTGTGGCCAAAACTATACACCTCGGTCACAGCTATTATACAGATTATTAGGTAACATACTAGACATGAAGCTACCAGAAATTCCTCAAGAAAAGATCCTTCATCCTTTCATACAGTGGACTATTTCCTAACTTAAATTCTTCAGAGCTTATTAATCTAACCTGGACTTTATATGTAGAGCTGTGCATTGCGCCATGGTAAAAGTTTGCAAGGCCAGGGATAATTAAAGTCAATCTAGTCTCTGAAAAATTAAAAACACAGAGCTCATCAGTTGCCGCACTTTGGCTCGCGAAGATGCAGTTGCCTATGTTTTTAACCATACTGCATTAAGCTTTGGGGGGAGATTTGTAAATTGCCTCGACGTTTTGAAACTATTCAAAGTGTGATATTCATATCAGGGTGTATTCAATCAAAGTGTGATATTCATATCAGGGTGTATTCAAAGTGTGATATTCAGATCAGGGTGTATTCAAAGTGTGATATTCATATCAGGGTGTATTCAAAGTGTGATATTCATATCAGGGTGTATTCAAAGTGTGATATTCATATCAGGGTGTATTCTATTTTTGCCTCTCAGAATTTTCTCATCCCCTGTTTTAACTGATGTGCATTGACAAAGAGATTTCTCGTGGACATATCACTTAGTGGATGCGCATTGACAAAGAGATTTCTCGCGGACATGTCCCTTGGCGTATTGCCGTAGTGTTAAACCACCAGTAATGAGGCAAAGCCATCATTCTATTTAATGATAAACAATCACCTAAACTGTCTAGAGTCACCTAAATGGGCTTGTCGGCCTACTGAAAGGTTAAGTGGCATAAGCATACACTTTGAATGAGTTTGGGGAATTTTGATAGTGAAGTTAACATCGACATTTAACCTCACCTTCCTCCTTTCTTATTGGTATTCCTATAACCTATTTTCATTATCTTAACTCTACCCAGGTGATCATAAAATCTGGTTTCACTTGAACAAAAGGAATATCAAACGACAGATAAAAAACAAACAAATCAATTTTCTTTAAGTCACAGAATTTTATGTAAAATATTTTGTATTTACAGAGAATTTCAAAAAGCTTGGATTTATTGACATCAATGATTTTAGCTCATTATGGTTATGAAAGAACAGAAACAATCAACCCCCTAACCAACAAAATCAAAATATTTCATTATTTATATTTATTAAATTGCAAGAAAGAAAGGACATGAAATGCAAGATAAAGCCTGAAACCAGATTGAATAGAATGATAAGGAGATAATCAGTCACATGACCTAGCTGGTCACTATCTGCCAGAAACTAATCCTCTTAGATCACTAATATAATAATCATAAGAAACAATGAGTGACATATTCATTACACAAATATTATGAAGTAACAGTTGATTAAATAACTCTTTGAACATCACAATAACAAAGAACAGGACTAGTCGGAGTGCAATGGATTATCTCTTTGATGATGTACAGAAAATTATTCCAGTCCTAATCTATGAGGATTAAGCCCTCCTGCAATACAGTTTGATACCAGTTTTGTCAAACTGTCCTATATGTAATTAGCACTCTCTGAGCTTTAGAAGCCACCATAGACATGGTTTAGGCTTGTGTTAGTGTAGCTAGTTACTGTAAGTAGACACATCGCTGGCATGTAACGTGAATACCCTCGAGCAAGGCAGTAAATGGGGTTAATTCACTTGGATAAAGTGATAAATTCAAGCAGTTGTAATACCCTTGAACGAGTACAGTATATAAGGTGGATGTCCTATGTTAATCCACTTTAAAGGAAAGGCAGATAACTCAGAAATGAACCAAACAACTGTAGAACTATTGTTATTTACAATATGTCAGACACAGTGACCTGTAGCCAGTCACAGTACATACACATATGCTACCTAGAAGAATTAGCAGAAGTGGTTATATGATTTATTTGAAAGGAAAAACAATAGGGATAAAGACATCAGGAAGACTGGGAAAACAACAATTGAAAACATGTAAGAAACTATTGCAAGAATTGATTCCATTTGACTCAAACTATTCCCACATGCTGTAGTGAAGTACATGTTCTTACTGTGTATCTCCACATTGGATACAAATCATCTCAAAATCAGTCAGGGCTTTTCCACGAAACAAGTTTAGACATCAAATTTAAACACAAATGTTAGCTTTAAAATTCCACAAGATTTTTACGTTTCACAAATCATGTATAGACTGGACACTTTGGAAGTGTCAACTTTCATTATGTTATCAATAAAAGGTTCCTTAGATAGCAATACAAGACCTGGACACCTGGATAGCAATACAAGGCCTGGATAGCAAAAATATTGAAGGTGAACTACTTTTATTCCAGTGTTACCATAATTTCAACTATTTGTTTATTTAGAATTATTCAAAATATGGAAATTTAAGTGAATATTAAATTTAGATTTTATTCAAAATTGTTTTGAGGAGAAGGCCTGGGATGTTTAATCTAAGAAGGAAGATGTAACTGGCAATAATATACAGAAAATATATACATAGAAAACAGAGTGAAGAGAAACTAAACACATTTATCCCTCACACCTGGAGTTAGCTAGACACACAGAATCATACAAGACAAGTCACCAGCTTCTTGCTTACAGACAGAGTTGTAGAACACAAGTCACCAGCTTCTTGCTTACAGACAGAATTGTAGAAGACAAGTGACCAGTTACTTGCATACACACAGACAGAATTGCATTATATTAATAACGTTTTAATAATCTTTCAGAATGAGACAATGGTGATCTGTGACATTTAATACAACATGAGCTGTAACACATCCAGCTACTTTCTCTCTCCCACATTCCCAACATGGGATCTTTGCAAATAAACTGTACGACAAGGTTTTCAATATTGTAAGAGTGAAGCATTTCCTTTTAGCAAATTCCCACTGGCAGAATCTCAACTCTCCCATTACATAATATATTTTTCAAACAAATCATATTCTGATAGTTTTGTGTTTCAATTAAAGATGTTGATATAAATGGATGAAATGACAATTTTTGATGAACAAAACTAATTAGCTTTAATTATCTTCACCACTTTCTGCTTCTTGATCCACAAGGAAAGAGTACTTATTTTTGTCACTCCAATCCTGGAACAGAAAATAACAAATCAATGAACAGTTTCCAGAAACAAATTAAGGAATTTGACAAAGGTGTATATGTGTTACATCATATAACATAATAACATAATATTACATGATACTCGAGCAGGACAGCTATTCAGTGTCTGTTTAAATCAGTTTACTTGACAATCCTTAATATAAGCTACTTAGACTAAAGATATTCTCCCATAATGCACCTGGACCATGAATTCCTGGCCTGTCAGTACTCGAATTCACTAGCAAGAATTTTTCCCATAATGCACTTAGACCATTAATTCCATGGATAATCATTGGTCAGTTTTGCCAAGCACTTTGTAAAAATACACAGAGGCCATTAATTTCATGAGCAGTCATTACTCAACTTCACCAACAAGACTTTCTCCCACAATGCACATGGGCCATAAATTTCATGAGCCGTCATTACTCATTTTTACCAACACTTTCTCCCACAATGCACCTGGGCCATAAATTTCATGAGCAGTCATTACTTATTTTTACCAACAACACTTTCTCCCACAATGCACCGAGGTCTGATTTCACGAAGCAAATTCTGACTTAAGTGAAAACCTATAGTCACGAATTCCATGTTGCACTTAGCTTTTATTGTATATGTTTCCCTATAAGTTTTTACTAAGTGTTATAGAGATATAAATCCTAAAATATCTAGTGTCTTAATTCAAAAGTAAGTGATTTATTTATGTTTTCATACTTTCACTTAAGTGAAAACCTGCTTCATGAAATCGGGCCCTTGACCATTAATTACATGGCTTAACATTTACTAGTTAACAGTATTTCAGTTATTTTGGGATAACACTTTCTTAGTTTGAGCAGCTTCAAGGTCAGACAATTTTGCAGTTTGAAACACGTCTTGGAATCGCTTCCACAACCCTCAGATTTAGGCACTGAATAGCCAGAAGTAATTTCCAGCTACCTAGACCACTCAGCCAATCGATCTTCTACAAAATAGAAGGTTAATTGGCTGGAACCTAGGTGGCAGACATTCCTAATCTTCTGATAGGACAGTAACACAGCTCCCAAAGCTGATAGCAATGAATGATTTTTGTGTCTCTTAGAAAGTAAATGGTATATTACTTTCTTAGTTTGAACAGATTATAAGTAAGAAAATTTGGCTGGTTGAAATGAGGCCATAAGTCAACTTCCCAACTATACTTTCTCCCACAATGCACCTGGATCATTAATTACATGGATACTGATAAGTCAACTCTACAAAACCATTTCTCCCACAATGCATCTGACCAGTCATTATTCCACAAGCAATGTCTCAGAAATTGTTTGATCAATAATGCAGATATTTTGGGGCTATGATTTTAATGAAAGATGTCGGTCAATCGAATTCAAATCTGATCAAAATGGTCCCCCAACTTCATTGTGTGGCCAATATTATGGTCTGATGCAAAGGCTGGCCTAAGTGTGTTCAACAAGGTCAGACTTGCTGTGGTTCATGAAAGGTCAACGTCCCAGCTTACATGAGGCTGGGGGTTCATGAAAGGTCAACGTCCCAGGTTACATGAGGCTGGGGGTTCATGAAAGGTAAAAATCCCAGCTTACATGAGGCTGGGGTTCATGAAAGGTCAACATCCCAGCTTACATGAGGCTGGGGTTCATGAAAGGTCAACGTCCCAGCTTACATGAGACTGGGGTTCATGAAAGGTCAACATCCCAGCTTACATGAGGCTGGGGTTCATGAAAGGTCAACGTCCCAGCTTAAATGAGACTGGGGTTCATGAAAGGTCAACATCCCAGCTTACACGAGGCTGGGGTAAACAATGAATCAAGCTGGGATAATCAAGCGACAAACAAAAGACAGGGAGCTATTTTGATCAGATTGGAGGAGTTTCTAAATGTACAGGTATAATTAACACATACCTTTTTTACACCTTCTTCGTATTTGGGCATCTCCTCTATTGACTTTGGGAGAGGCTTTTCTTTAGGTGCCCTGAAACACAAACATAAAATGTTTCATTTTAATGTCCTGTGTTTTAAACATCTAGATGTGAAGGGTGAAAATAGAGTCAGCTTTGATCACAGGACCTTGTTGAGTTGCTCAAAATAAATAAATGATAACCTTAATCAGCTTTTTTCCCGCAAAGCAAACAACATAATGAACAGGACAGAGAATTTGTGATTTGTCTTAACTAGCTTGATTCACTGTGATTGCTAATCTGTTTCAAGTTCATCTTACAGTGTGACCATAGCTTTAATATTCAAAAGACAAGTTGACATTGTTATAGTAAGGCTGACCTTTGAGCCTTATCTTGACCCCTCCCTCTGGATGAAAAGCCACCACGCCCACCTCTATCGGATGGTTTACCCCAGGGATTGGAGCGACGATCTATGGAAATAATGAAATAATCAATGAAATAATCTCCGGACTAGAACAAGTTATGCACTAATTGCATAAATTATATTTAAACATTGCTGGTTTAATGTACGGACAAACTTCAACACATCGCAAATCAAATTTGTAAACTCGATTGGGGCTATAAATTGACTTTAAAATTATAAATAATACTGAAATACCTGGGTGTCCATCATCATTATCCTGCCTTCTCCAGGCATTTTCAGAGGGTGGGGAGGCTATAGACACCTCAGCTTTACGCACCACTTTTGGTGCCTGTTAAAACAGAATCATAGTCAGATTTTATTGAGGGCAATGTAACAGTTCAAAGAGTTGATGGGAGGCCTGGACAAATAGAAACAATTGTTTTTTTTATAAACTTGCATAAGAAAACATTTTCATAACCACAAAACAAAAATAAATTCAGTAGCTGGGCAAATTATGTTTTAATCAGACTTTTAAAGTGATACTCCTGGCGGCAATAAGCCCTATATTCCTTGAAAGGTTACTATTACTATTTATGAAGTCACGCTACTTACACTCGTGTGTTACAGGTTAATAACATGTGTGAACCAATGACCTATATAGGTCATTGGTGTGAACTGTCAAAGGTTTAAACAGTCGACTCTACAGGTCTCGTGAAGTAGGCCCCCTAGTCTGACAAGAAAATATTTGATTCGTCAATATTTGTGGAGCTCTTCTGTTTAGTGATTAAAGTAGCAAGATATGGCCACGTGGATGAATTTGACTGTAGTTTTAGCAATACCCAATGTTTAAGATCAATTATAAAATGGATAAAGCACGATTAGAAAATTAGAGAGCATAATTCCACACAAGAAATGATGTCCATTTTACATATATGCATTTTATTGCAGAGATGAATATCGCTTTAACTTAGACGGATTATGTTCGGTGTTTCTAAGTGGTTAGTATTGAGGAACTTACTGGGGATGTCCTGGTGACTTCTGTTCTCTTTGGTGGATCTGACCCACTCTCAGAAGTTTTCCTCTTCTCCCAAATATTCTCTTTAGGCGGAGGGGCTGGCACTACTTTAGTATCATCACTTTGAGGAGAGGTGCGAGTGTCGGGTGATACTGGAGGAGCTGTTTTATTCGGAGTTTTCTCTTCGTCAAATACCTCGGAATTGTTAGATTTTTCACTGTCTCTCCGTGATCTGTTTGAAGTGGAGGTCAATGGTGGAGGAGCTATTTCATGAAACATAAATGTTAACTTGATCTTAACCAATGCAATAATCAACTATACTACATGTATTGCTATGTTTCCACAACCAAAGGCAAAAAATTGGATAAAAAATGATTACTATATACTATGAGACCTTTATAACCAATCACACTTTAACCAATCACCTAAAACTTTAACCAACCACCTCAAACATTAACCTATCACCTAAAACTTTAACCTATCAGCTCAAACATTAACCAACCACCCAAAACTTTAACCAATCACCTAAAACTTTAACCAATCACCCACAACTTTAACCTATCACCTAAAACTTTAACCAATCACCTAAAACTTTCCAATCACCTAAAACTTTAACCAATCACCCAAAACTTTAACCAATCAACTAAAACTTTAACCAACCACCTAAAACTTTAACCAATCACCTAAAACTTTAACCAATCAACTAAAACTAGTTTTAACCAATCAATTAAAACTTTAACCAAACCGATCACCTTAAACTTTAAGCAATCTCCTAAAACTTTAACCAATCACCTAAAACTTAACCAATCACCTTAACCAATCACCTAAAACTTTAGCCAATCACCTAAAACTTTAACCATTCACCTAAAAGTTTAACCAATCACCTAAAACTTTAACCAAACCAATCACCTAAAACTTTAACCAATCACCTAAAACTTTAACCAATCACCTAAAAGTTTAATCAAACCAATCACCTAAAAGTTTAACCAAACCAATCACCTAAAACTTTAACCAATCATGAAAGACGGTTTCCTTCTCTCTCAAGAGTCTGATCATGAAGTATGTCATGTGATTCCATCTGACGGAGGTCTCTAGGACTAGGACTGTGCGTCTGTACTTAATGAATGTCATAATAAAACAGTTATGGCCTTTAATTGAGTATATATAGAGTCAATCAGATCCCCAGTAACTAATAAAACTTGGTCAATTAGACTGATGAGGGTATGTATGACTGAATACATTTACATAACCAATCAGAAGGCCATAACTGTCATATATTGAATGCGAGAGGATCAGAAATGATTATATGAGGTTACCTACAATAATACAGTCAATGAAATTCATGCTAGAATTTATAAAGGAAAAAAAAGTTGCCACAATAAATAAACTATAAATGGTCATTCAATTTGTATATTTGATAATCTGAATGAAGAATAATACAAGAGAAAAGATCACAACCAAAAAAACAACAATACAACTAAAGAGAGAAAATGAAAGAGAAGAAGCAGGTGGTAGCCATGTAAATGCAATGACTGTACCTGTACGAATACCTTTTCCAGAGCTGCCACTACTCAGGCGTCTTTCTCGCCTTGTCCCTCCATCTGAGCTACGGCCACTATCTTTACGCGTTCTTGATCCACCACCTTGTGACCTAAGAAAAAAAGTAAAGGGTTAGTGATGCCTAGAAAACCATAACAAAAAATAATATGACAAACCCTGATACAGAGAGAAAAATGCTTATATATGTGCAAAATTACCTAGGATATTGATTGATTGGTGTTTAACGCCGTGCTTAAGGGAATTTCACTTATCTGTAACCATTGCTATTTATTACAATCAATGTATCTTAACATTACATTTTTCTGTAACCATTGTCTCTTACCATTGCTCTTTCCTGTTATCATTGTCTCTTATCATTGCTATTTTTTTGACAATCAATGTCTCTTACCATTGCTCTTTCCTGTTATCATTGTCTCTTACCATTGCTATTTTTTTTACAATCAATGTCTCTTACCATTGCTATTTTTTTGCAATCAATGTCTCTTAGCATTGCTTTTTTCTGTAACCATTGTCTCTTTCCTGTAATCATTGTCTCTTATCATTGCTATTTTTTTACAATCCCTGTCTCTTACCATTGCTATTTTTTTTTTACAATCACCGCCTCTTACCATAGTTATTTTTTACAATCAATGTCTCTTACCACTGCTATTTTTTTGCAATCAATGTCTCATAGCATTGCTTTTTTCTGTAACCATTGTCTTTTACCATGGCTATTTTTTTTTACAATCAATGTCTCTTACCATTGCTATTTCTTCTACAATCATTCTCTTACCATTGCTATTTCTTTTACAATCATTGTCTCTTACCACTGCTATTTTTTTTACAATCAATGTCTCTTAGAATTGCTATTTTGTTTACAATCAATATCTATTACCATGGCTATTTTTTTTACAATCCATGTCTCTTACCATTGCTATTTCTTTTACAATCAATGTCTCTTACCATTGCTCTTTCCTGTAATCATTGTCTCTATTTTCTTTCTCTTCTTCAAATCGTCTTCTTTCTTCTTGCTGTTGTTTTTGTAGTCGTTCTTCAATTTCACGTTCTCGAGCTGCTGTATCTACCGGCTTAGCACCACCAAAAATGGATGAAGTAGACTCGGGCTTGTCGCTTTCTTTTGGTTTCGAGCGAGGGGCTAACTGTAGCTTTGGCCTTTCTTTAGGAGGATCTGTTCGATAAATAGTAAACATTGATCAGTCGTGTGTGATGTTTAGCTGAAGGATAATACAGAGCACTGGCCTGGAGTTAATTAACTGATTGACAGTTGCATGTGGTGTTTAGCTGAATGATAATACAGAGCTGACCTGGAGTTAAT
>JAQQZZ010037464.1:0-10515 GCA_030265115.1 Mopalia vespertina | reverse complement strand
GCAATCGTTCTGTTCTGCCTCTAACTTTTCGAACATTTCCTCTGAGACCCGTTCGAAATTATCGAGTCCAAACGGTAGTATTGTGTACTGTAAATGTACACTGTCATCCATTTTGTGATGCTGCTCCATCATTCTCAAAAGAGAGGTTATCTTAAGCTAGCTAGCATGCTAGATAGAGATAATCTACTTTATGGAACAATTTCTTTGGTTTGTGTTGTAGTCTATCATTGTCCGTGGTTACAGAATGGCCAGGGGCTTAATCAAAAGTATGGCGTCCAAAATGGTCATTCTGCTTCACTTTTTAAGTAACTGGGTTACAGTTTCCCCATCTCCTGTATGTTCTAGTTTCTTAAAACAGGATGTCAAAATGAGGCAATTGTTCACTTCAGGGTGTCCCCAGGACTCCATAAGCCCTTGAGAAGGGTAGAATCCTCTAAAGGAACAAACAAATCTATTTAGACATTTATCTCTGAGATTTCATCTAGACCATGTTGATTTATCAGCTTTTGACAAATGTCTGCAAAAAATTCTTTTGTAACTTGTGAATGTTGTCAATTTATCCTTTGGGATCACACTCCATCAATTTTACGAGGGTGTTTTCAGAGGTTTCCTGCTGGTTTTCCATCGTATTTAACTAGAGCAGACTGAGGCATGGACAATCTGTTGTCGTACAAGTGAAATACCCTGAGTACAACATTGAACCACAATCAAACAAACAAATCTTTTAACTACTGACCAATGTCTCTATTACGCAGTGAGCATAGCTCATATTGTTTCCCATCCTTTATTAAGTCACAACAGTATAAACACAAAAGAACATAGAGGGGTACTTACAATTGTAGGCCTGTATGAACCAACTACTTATTAGTTTTAGACATATGAATCCAGATCAATGTAGACATGTCTAAGTAGAATTTCCCTTCTCCAATCATTTACCCAACTTGTCTACTATTCCTTTACTCCTCTTCAGCAGGTAAATGTATTATTAATTTTCTGTTGTCAGATCCAAAGGAAGATGATACACTGACACTGGACAGTAAAAAGGTCACCGTACCTAAAGGAAAACCCAAATCAACCAAGTTTAATTCCAGCTATTTCTCACAGAGTGAATATCTGGTGTACAGAGAAGACCAATGTCGTATTCGTTATCTTATCAAACTTAAACGTTAACCAACTCAATTATTATCATGTCACCATATAATTTCTTTGTGGCAGGGGTAGTTTGTGAACCCCTCAGGCGTGGTCAGCAGGTGGTTGAGCAGAGTTAATGCTGCACTGCTGCTTTCCAAGTTCTTTGGAAACACTAAATGAAAGATCACTGTAAGGTGCATTTTTTCTGTAGTTTCTACCTGGTATGTCATCATTCACTGGCAATCATAATTCTCATCACTGGATGTTTTCAGTTTTTTATCTGTGTAATCATGTTTTAATTAACTAAATAGTGTAACTATATAGCTACATATATAGTAAAGCTTGAATTGTTTTGTGTCCCAATGATGACATGTTATATGTGTTGTGTCACAATGATGACATGTTATATGTGTTGTGTCACAATGATGACATGTTATATGTGTTGTGAATGTAGTTTTTAAAGAAGCATTGTGCTTTTAAGTTTGATTTAAGAAAATTTGGAGTGTTTATATTGTGAGTGCTCTTTCATCATTTTATCAAACAGTTATTGTAGGGTACTGAAGAAAATTTGTTTTAAAATGAATACAACTAAGAATCATGAACATACTTTTGTGGCAGAACTCCTTTTAACAATGCTTTTAGATTGTTTTCTTTTTTTGTTAGTTGGTTTGAAGTTGTTTGGGGTTTTTTTGCCATGCTTTCTGACTGCTTTGATACTGACTGGTGTCACACAGTTCGTTGATGCCACACCCCTTTCACCTTAAAACATATGCTGTGTTCAGCTTTTAGCATTTAAACAGTTTTCTTCTACTGTTGTATACAAGTTCTGTCTCAGATTGACAAATCATATATTTATTTGGACTGCTGTGAATGTCGATGCAGAATTTAAAAAAAAAAATGAATACTGTAATGTTTTTGACTAAATAAAATGTAACAAACGTAACAAGTGACCATGTAGTGCACAGTTAAGTTAAACAGCATTTAAGACATGTACATTGTAACTGGTTTGTTGGATATTTCATTTAGATAAAGGCTGAAAGATAATAAAAAAATGTATGTAAAAGCTGTTTAATGTTCACTGTAGGTGCTTTTCATGGTGTGATTGTCGGACAGTTTCACTGGATTCCCTAAATTAGCTGAGTTTAGACCAATGAGAATGCTGTATTCTGACCCAATCAGAATGTCACAAACAAGGGGAGTCCTCATAGGTTGTAACTACACACCGTAAATAATTTGACATATATGTATACTGGTATTGCATTTCCTTTTACCAAAAGCTAGAATTTATTGTCTTCAGCCTCGTATTTTTATGGTAAATTTCATCATAGTTACCATGTTTATATACATTAGAATGTAGGGTCGTCCTATAAAACATTTTCACAGATTTTCTATTTCATGTCTTTTATACATCACTTTATTTTTAAATTAACAATTTTATTTGTTTTTGGTTACATTCTACTCAAACATACATGCATTTTTGAAGTCATGTGACAAGTATAAAAATCTGTTATTATACTTGTCCCTATCGGATCATACGTTGCACATTACATAGACTATCCTTGATGTTATCCTTATATCCAATGCGACCCCTCAAAGCGTTTTATACCATATTATAGTTCTTTAAGTTTATAGCAGTATGTATTTCATTACACCAGCTAAGTGTTTAGGTCAAACGGATATGATTACATTGTGTGGATAGAGCTCTTTATAAAGCTTGGGTCAGGTCTAACTTAGTATGACTTCAAAACAAGGAATAACTGTGAGCTCACTTACCACTGAGAGTTCAAACACCACACAAACAAGAATATTTTGTTATCAAAAGTAAAGCAATCATCTCTTCTCAGTAATAAACCAGTTGTATTTCCTATTACTACATTTATACAGGTGTATTTAATTGACCATGTATACAGATAAGTTTTTACGATTTTAAATTAATGGGATATGAGTTCATTTTCAACAAGTCTTTTAAACATAAAGTTGAAACAAATAGAAGTATTATTCTATTATTTATCACAGATATTATTTCTCTTTTACTCCATTCCATAGATGATCCTTCACACAAAAAGCTTACAGAAGCGAGGTTCTGGACCCCTCTTTCAGTTTTCAGTTTTCAGTTGTATTATTTGAGCGTGTAACTTAACAACAGGGTTGTTTATTGTTTACTTTGCTTTAAATAATTATTTTCGGTTTTGTCTGGCATATTACAGAAGACATTGTTCTGTACTTCGTCATATTGTATCCTATGTTTGCTTATAATGTTGAAATAGGTATTGGGGAAAAACACCAAATAGCGATTTAGCTTTAATCGGGAGTTATATGGTAACAATTTTTACAGTTTTTTTGATAATCTACATAGATTATGTAGAGATTAGCTTTAATCGGATGTTATATGGTAACAATTTTGACCAAACTTAAGTTTTCATAGATTTTGTGTTGTTGTTTGAGCAAATTTTATTCTAATGTTTCCCTTGAAAAGCAAAAGACCACTTATAGTTTTAATTATTATCCATTGTCCATTTTGAAACTTTATTTGTTTTTCAATTGTTTTTGTATTTCACATCTACCAGTTTTGTAGTGCAGTTGCATTAGAAATAAAGTTTTACAACTTCATTGATTTTGGTTTGATTTGTTTGTATGTTTGTTTGATTGGGGTTTAACGTCGTAGTCAAGGGTATTTTACTTATATGATGACGGATTGTCCACTTCACACTGCATCTTGCCAGATTACGGTGGAAAACCAGGAGGAAACCTCGTAAAAACCACCCACGCGATTGCCGGAGCCACAACGTATGACTCTCTCATATACCTGATGGTCGACAGGCGGACTCGATCCCGTGAGATTTTGGTTTGAAGTTTACTTCAAGTTTGCCCAATGGTGAATGGCTCTGGCACTTTATTTATCACTGTAGAGATCCTTACAAATATACCATACATGGGATGTAAAGTATGCAGTGAATCTAGTTATGCAGACTGGGTCGGGGTGTCGTTATAAAGTTCATTTTTTTGTGTGTTAACATCAATGTGTCGTTATGGGGTGGCGGATTACGTTTTCAGGGTACTATCAGAGGTAAGCGGCAACAGTAATCCAATCTGTTACATATTTGTATTTCATCTTGTGTCTGCCCCATCTCGTCTTGATCAGTTGGGCCGTCATTGGAGTGAAATAACTTACGCCAATCAAACAAACTGTTATTCCAATGTAGTAACCTTAATGGCGTAATATCCCAAATGAAACGAACAAATTGTTCCGCACAAATATTCTCATTCTGTTAATTACAATCACCTTTTCTGTCCGTCTGAATTTGACAAAAAGCCATGTTATTACAATAACCAAAGATTGACTTTCATTGTCCACCACTGCTATAGTTGGGGAGGATTTTGAAATGCTACTAAGCGTCCGTCACAAATGTTTGTGAACATACTAGCTTGAAAACAAATTCACAGTGACTTCAATCTTGGTATGTGGCTTCCTCCTGTTAAGACGACGGATGGGATTGCATTTTACCAAATAATTTTAGAAAATTCATGCCTGCATGTGTTGTGAACACGATAAGTAGATAATTAATTAACGGATTAGCTTCAAACTTGGAATATAGCATCCTGCCTTGAAAACAATGGATGGGATTGAAATTCACCCAGTTCCGTAAAACAAAATGACCGCCATTGCACCATTTTACAATATTTATGCCTCTGTTGTGAACATGATATCTTGAGATCAAATTCACAGATTAACTTGAAGCCTGGAATTTAACTTCCTGCTACTAAGACATACATGTAGGATAGGATTGCATTTCATCAAATTGCGCACAATAATATGGCTGAACTTGCATCATTTCAATATTCGCACTTATGTGTTGTAAACATAATAATTTTGGACCAAGTTCACTCAATAAATTGAAATTTTAATGGTAGCTTCTCCCATTAAGACAAAGGATGGGATTGCATTTCATCAAGTTCTGTAAAACAAAATTGTTCAATATTGACGCGGCGACGCCTTTGTGCTGTAAACATGATAATTTGAGAACCAATTCCACAACTAACTTGTACTGTGCTTCCTCTATGACAGACATTGTATATTGCACCAAAATAGTGACAAACACCATATGACGGCGGTGTATTCCAACAATAATTGACACTAGCACAAACAAGATGTCAAGAGTTTCCATAATGTTGGAAAGTTTTCCTCCATGCTAAATAAAGACAGCATTGCTACTCTTCAAACAAACTACCCTTATGTCCGGAGGGCCCGTGCATCATGGAATGGGTAATCAAACTGAAATATATTTGCTCCGTCGTGTATAGCGGAACATTCATATATTCAATGGCGGTTTTGACCCTTCGCATTATATGCATTCTCTTGCATGCCTGTTAATACAACCGGTTATCATGACAGTGAACATCCCTAGAGTACGGTGTTAAACGCCACGCATTCATTCCTTCAATCCAGTAATCATTCGTTCGTTGAATGAGGAAGAATTTGACGTATTATGGATACGTCTTCTTGCTCAGATTTTCTGGCAATAAACTTAACAAGAATGTTTCTGCCAGAACCAGTCCAGTACCTTCTGTAATTTGTAAATTTGAGAAACCAGATTTACAACTGGTTCTGGAGAAGCTTTAGATTTGTTGGTCTAGTCGGAATGGTAGGACTCGAACCTGAAAGTTCACAGAATTGAATTTAGTTCGTGCAGCCAGCATATTTGAGTTTCACGTATGCGATGGTGTTTCTGAAAGGATTAGTATTCTTATAAGGAAGCTTATATCCTCTGACGTTATAATTGGTGTCCAGGTGCTACACTGACATTAAAATAGGTGTATGTGTGGACCCGGGTGCTTCACTGGCATTCGAATAGGTGTCCGGGTGCTTGACTGGCGTTGGAACCGGTGTCCGGGAGCTTCACTGGCGTTGGAACCGGTGTCCGGACATAGTGAATTAAGAAATTGACCGGAAGAATTATAATAATTTAATAACTTATTCAAACATGGTTTTCAATAAAGCATTGTTAATAAGAGGATAAATAAACTAAATAACAACAATAACGGTCGCATTTTTCATTTTCTTTTTTGTTCCCATCCTTTCAGATAGTCAAAATTGTGGTAAGTAAAAAGCTCCTAGACATAAAATGGTTCCCATGACGACTATAAAGGCATAGATAAAGACTGTGGCATTTCAGTTTTAGATGCATGTATTCGCCATAAGGTATAGAAATGTTAACAAGATGTCGGGAGTAAAGCCAGCACAAAATTCCAAAAATAGACAATCAAAATTGCTGAGCGTATGTTCACAGAAAACTTCACTGTGTTGCCTATATAATTACCTGTACAATAATCTAATCCACTTAATGTGTTTTTAGTTATTTTTTGTTAGTAAAAAAGGTTAAAAAGAAAACACTTAATTATTTACCACATGATGTTGGTGAACTGCTGTCAGTCTAGTAAAACAAAAAAAGACATCATAACAAGAGGCAAGTTATGTGGATGATAGAAGAATTCATGAATTAAAACCAATGAACAATGCAGGTTTAATCCACATATAGTGATCAAATATAAAGCTCGGCTAACAATTGACTTGCATGACATTATTTACTCGAAAAGGTTATAGTTCCTATTGCATTCCTCTGTAATCAAATTATAAATGTTGAAGATGAGTAATATAAGTTTCCCCACATAGAATGTTAGAAAATGTTAAGTACGGACAATAAGGGAGTATCTCCAACAATCTCGTATTATTTAAAGCTTTTCTGATATATCTAATGAGGCGAATATTTCATACAATTTTGTGAGATAAATTATTTATATGGGTTTCCCATTTCAGCTGATTATTAAACTAAACATCTAAAATTTTCACGGTATCTACTTGTTCAATTGGATCCCAGATATTGATAGATTATATTCAGATGACCCTTTTTTATTTAGGCGTGTCTTTACTTAGCACTGATGGAAGATTAACTTTCCAACATTATAAAAACACTTCATATCTTGGTTGTGCTAGTGACAATCTCATTCTGATGTTCTCGTGATCACAGCCATCTGGGAATTTGTCATAGTTAATTTTATGGTATAAATAGAATATAACAAAATGGAGTTTGAATAAAATAAATATTGCTATTATGAATGGTGGCAAGGATAACCATCAACTCTTCGCACCTCAGGGCTTATCTCTTTCACCATTCGCTTAACAATATTTATGTTATTCAAACGTGTAATATTCTTTATTTATAATTAATATATATACCAATGGAATATCATGATATTCTTTGCACTTAAGTATGGCAGGCGAAGTGTTTCCATATTCTATATTTACTTTCTTTGTTTAAAATATAAATTTCTAGTCCATAATTTATAGTTTTCATTGCATATAGTTTTATTTATATTCTATATTTAAAATACATGTGCAATATTTTTATATATTTATTGTAAAAGTTTTTATATGTATGTGATGATTTGGATTTATATGCATAAATTTTTATTTGTCTTCAAAACGAACTTAAATATATTTATTTCAAAAGTGTATTATGGGATATCCTATTGGTTCAGCCGTTGATATATGTTACGCAAAATTTCATTGGACTATATCAAACAGTCATCCAATGAAATCTCGCCTTATGAATGTCTTTGGTTAAATTATTATATTTCCCAGAATGCAATTTTACAACATAAAATTTAAACTCTTTCATGAACAAATATAAAAATGTGGACAATAAATATATAAATTCATGAACAAATATAAATAGGTAGACAATAAATATATATAAATATATAAATTTTATAACATAAATTACAAATATAAAATTAAAATATAAATTTGTTGAATGCAAATGCACAATTTTAAAACATATATTACGTTTCTATTCAAACATATTAACTTTTTCAAACAAATATAAATTCTTTAATATTGAAACACTTCGCCTGCCATACTTAAGAGTGATATTTTACTGCAGTGTAATACAACTTTTTGTTATAACTCTCTGAACTTTTACCCCGATCGAACTACAGTACTTTTTAAGTGAGGTCTACTCACTTCAGTTTGAAGAGGTTAGCTGTGATTGGATAATGTCGATGGCCTAGTTCGCATTATCCAATCACAGCTAACCGCAACCATCGGAAAATTAGCAAACTTTGAGAATTATAGATAACTAACATCACAATTCTGGGTTAGGATTTGAAGATGAAATATTTGTCTCACACGGACAGGTGGTGTCAATTCATTTTATCTGATTAGTGGACTTGAATCGGTTAAATTTCACCACGGTACAAGCTGGGTTTATTACACATATGAGACCACATAGTTGCCATAGATTTGGCTGGAGCGAATGGCGGAAACGATTCTCCAATATAGGTGTGATTGCAATAGATGTGCTATCCTGTCGATGACCATGGTTGCACAGCAATGGACTTGCACTTGCATATTCTTACCTAAATTTATAAAATGTAAGACATAGACATGTATGATCCTAATTTGAGGGGAATTGGATATCATTTTGTTACCATCAAGTACTGGGCTGTATACGTAAGGCATGGAGGTAAGACGGCTTCCGGTTTTAATCAAATGGTTGGATATCAGACTAGGCCTAGAGCTCATTTCGCTGGAATAAAACTCCAGTCGTCTAACAAAACACGATGCCGATCATAAAATGGCAATGAAACTTCGATGAGGCGATATGATTATCAGGGCTGCCTCGTTTAATCCCGCCCACCAGGGCCGAAAAGGGCGTTATCAACACAGTGGATAGCTTTAACACTGGACCAAGCGTAATTCATGTGAACATAACAGCCTGTTCGCTTAAGGCAATGCTCCTCGACTTAAAGATGTGCAATCTCTATATGGCCTCTAACCACGTGAATGACGAGCCGCCTTCATATAATGTGGTCAGTAATCATCAATTAATAATTAGCTATTAATAATGGGAATTTCGCCGGCTTCTTGATGTCAGAACAAATACTCACCCCCTCACAATATATGCTATGAAAACGTTGTTAACCATGTAGTTCTTCAAACACTTTTGACTCCTGTTCTGTCGATCTTCTAGCTTATTGAACTCCGATTACTTAAGATCTGGTGCGATAGACAAAGCTAGCTGTAGGCTACTGCGGGAGAATTTGGAGTGAGATTTTACGGCGCGTCGTTTTTTAAGACAAAATGATGCATGGATCAAGCTATGTATCCTACACTCATATTTATCTTCACAAAATATGTCGCCTTTTGATTTTATTCACAGTTAAATCGATATCAGTGAGGCAAATTAATAGATGACGAGGTAAAACTCGTAGTTCGGAAATATAGGTTCAAAATTTGACTTAGATTTGTCACGAACTGGCTTCCTTGGAATCGGATTGACATTTCCATCCTCATCTCTAAAAAACGAATTTATGTTAAAAGAATAATTAGAAAAAACATATGCCCTGTCTACACATACACTCAAAAACATAGGTTTATGCATTTTCTTACAATAATAAAAGAATTAATTAGTTGGACAAAAACATAAATCGCTGCGAACTACAATAAACTGTCGCTTCTCTTAGACTCTTAACATATGAGGTATAGTTTTCAAGGACGATGTTTATTTGACAATTCATCTCGCTTTAAGGCATTGGAATAGAAATTCGTTTCTATCAAGTTTCGTATCTGATTTCAGAAAGGCATAATTATCGCTGAAGGGCGCTTATATTAAAACTGGTCTTTACGAGACTGGGAAGGGTTGCACGTGTTGAAATCACGTGACTATATCTATTATAATTGGATTTTAATGGTATAATTTGTGTCGAAAGAAGATGGACTCACAATACTCTAGTGACAGTCAAATCGATGGGGATCTATCAACTATTCATGGCAAGACAAAAATTGAAGATTAAACAATTGGCTCCGTTTGACATCGACAAGAGAATCTGAGCTATCGTGAACCATTTAGATGATATCCCGCCATTAGCCAGCTCTTTGAAATGAACAAGTCCCAAGAAGGCGGTGTGTTTTCATTAAGCGTTTTACTTCGCTTTAAGGCCTTTTCATTTTGAATGATGTGGTCATTTAATGTTCACAACATGCATAACACATTTATAAATATGTTTTTTCGATAACATGAATTAAATATTTAAAACTGGTAAGGCCTATATATGCGGTATCGCGGTGAAACGCACATACGATAGAGCTTTTGTTGTATAATAAAGCATAACAGCTTTGATAATTTATCGCCTGGATAAATTGTTTACTTTTCCAGATTTATTTTACAATCATTTTTCTATAGCCAGGTATTAAGTTGGTGATTAGAACATTGAAATAAATATATATATTTTGAATAAATGAAGAGATATATATTTCTAAAAGCAATCACACTGGCACAGGGATGTAGATTAATTAAAATTGATGAATCATCTTATGTTCTAGAT
>JAQQZZ010037453.1:0-10515 GCA_030265115.1 Mopalia vespertina | reverse complement strand
CATTTATGAGAATATATACAAGCATATATATTTCTCAATTGTATCCAATTTGTTTGTCTTGCTGTGTTCAGCTGTGCGGAGGTAATATGTGACTACCCAATTCCATTGGATATGGAACATTCATAGATCACCTTAAAACTACCAATAAATACTATAGTGATCAAACTCGTTTTTTTTAGGTCGGACCTGCGCAAACAAAAATTGGGTCACCTCGACTCAAAAAGAATTTAGGTCCCACCGAGTCGCAGCGACGCAAGACATTTTTGGGTCACACCGACGCAAAAAAAATGCAATGCGGCATTCTTAAAAAAATACCGGTCCTACGATTGGTCAGTCTCTGTTGGCGCACTGCACCAGCGTACGTTGACACAGTGCTGAACAAATTTCTCAATCTAGTTTCTGTCGCACACAAAGTAGAAAATAATATAAAGTTCTATATTTGTTCTACTTCTACTGTTGTACATGTGGTTCAGGAAGAATAGTCTATACTTCAACTCTTCTTTGCGCTTTTATTAATAGTTAAGTAGCTAGTGTAACGCACACGCCGGTAATATAATTCTTTGATGATAATATTCTGAGGAGAGTTCACAGTGAGGAGACCAAGTCTAGGCGGTCAGTGCTACAAAACGTCCAAGTAGCCGTGCTACAAAACGGACGAGCGCAGGGAAAACAGGAGAGAGGACATAACTTGCTGATCGTCGGTCAGAGGTGCCGGCCACCCAGGCCAGGAATATACATGGAGTTCAAGCTATACCTTCCTCTCAAGCTGCCCTCTGGCTAAGGGCAGTTTGTTTGAAGAGTAGCAATGTTGTCTTTACTTAGCACTGGAAAATTAACTTTCCAACATTATGGAAACGCTGCACATCTTAGTTGTGCTAGTGTCAATTATTGTTGGAATACATCGCCATCATATAAGTGAAATACCCTTAAGCATGGCGTAAAACACCAATCAATCAATCCACCATTACTGATTAAACCTGGTGTTTGCAACTGATCATCTTTCAAGCAACTGGCCTCTGTAAATTGTCCAAATGCTTTCAGAATTAAGGTGTCAACCTGTTACTTTGCTCGTGTTGTGTATTGTCCCTTTGTCACTGTGTATTGTCACTGTGTCGTCTTTGTGACCAGAATGGTTTTCATCCATCACACATTGGGCTGGCATGATCCATATCATGAGTGAAACAACTTTGATTACACAAGAAACCCCAATCAACAGAAACAATCATGGCAACCATCAGATTTAATTTAAAAAATCTATGCTAGTTTTTGTAACAAGAATCTGATTGACTAGGGTTGTCCATCCTTAAAGGGAAAGACAACTGTTTTTCCACCTAAACTTATTATTTTTATTGCATATTTTCAAAGACAAACATCGGTATTGAATTTGCATTTGAGTTAGCATAGGTGGGACTGACATCATTGTTCCAAAAACACAGCCAGTCACCAGTGTGTCTGTTTGCTTATGGATGCATTGGAAGGCATCTATAACAACATGTCATATACACATGCTTGGTCATCCAAGCGCAATGGTAATCTGTTGTATACATATCAAAATAGCTCTTTGAGAAACTCATACGTTTAGCATGTTTCAAAAAAATCTGATTTTTAGTACCAGGTTGATATGTACAAGCAATTTGTTGTTTCGTATGGGGAGGGAACCCTCACTTTCGGCTTTATATGAAAGCATACACCAGTGCAGGCAATAGGGGACAGCCACAACAAGATGATACTACTACCATGTTTTCAAACAATGATGTCAGTTCCACTTTATAAATTAACTAAACGGCTATGCTAATTCGCTTGCAAGTGCAATACAGATAGTTGTCTTTGAAAATATGCAAGAAAAATATTAAGTTTAGGAGCAAAAACAGTTGTCTTTCCCTTTAAGCAGTTTTTTTCTCATGTGTAAATACATGGAAAGATTTAAATGATCAATCAATGAATGTCCAGTTGACGTGAAGAAAAGACACTGACAATCTACAAATATTGACCACCCCATTTCAATTGTATCTGTTGTGCTTTAAGTGATATTTTCTACGTATAAAATAAAAAAGTAAACCGGATAAAAATGTAACTGTTTTATATTTTATTCATTTTGTGTACTGCTGTAGTTTTGGGTCATACACATACAATGTGTGGTTCGCTGTTTATTCAGCATCAAATTTTGTGGAAAAAACATTAGTAGAATGCCAAATTTCTCAAACCAATTGTGATAAAATCATCACTGCTAATTTGGTCAACGATCATTTGTCTCCAATGAAGATGTACCAGTAAAACTGGTGATGTAAACTTCCTAGACAGTAGACATCAATGTCAACAGGAAGATGTTAAATTAGCAATGCAGGTGATTGTTTGTTTGTTTGATTGGGGTTTAACAACGTACTCAAGGGTATTTAACTTATATAACGATGTGCCAGCCCAATAGCAATGCAGGTGAAGAATTTTGGTAAATCCTCTGCTGGTCAGATGGACCAGTAGTTAAGGACCTTTACTTGTCCACTTAATATTTTACTGGTCCCCCAAATGTAAAATCATTATAACAGAGTCTGAAAATTTTGCAGTAGCAGGTGTAAATAAATGGTCCATAATTATTTAAACTGGTTTTGGACCAGCTGGCCAGTTGGAATTAAGATCCCTGCATTGCTTCACCTCTTAACTAAGTGCATCAGGGAACAGGTAGCTCTGGCCATCATCCCTCAATACATAAGGGAACAGGTAGCTCTGGCCATCATCCCTCAATACATCAGGGAACAGGTAGCTCTGGCCATCATCCCTCAATACATCACCATATGTACCATTCTCATTAGTTACTGATGTTTTTCTCAGGGTGTATGGTATTAATTTCCATTGTGCAAATTACACACCTGAGCCATGGGACTTATAAGCCTGCAGGATACCCTTTATACCCTGAGAAGACGTCTACATCAGAACTATTATCCATGAAGCCTCAGTGTGTGCGATTTTATTTATTTTGAACAATAGGAAATAGGTTTTGCCTGTTTTCATTGCAATTACCTCCTCTGGTGGTATAGGCTGCCATGATGATGCAAATTTGAGTCCCATCAAGTGGGTAAATGACACTGAAAAACTTCCACTAAAAGAATGGTTTTAATATTTTATCATCATTCAAATTCAGCAATTGTAAAGCAGACATCATTTGAACTTTGTGTCCACCAAAAACTGATTTATTCAAGAAATTTTTATTCAATTTGGAAAACAAAATTTAAAGTGGACACTGCCATGTTTGTTGTTTTATGCTACCTGTGAAATCTTGTGTCATGAGAAATCTCATAGGGTGCACAGGTTTTACCCCCCTCTGCAAATTGACCAATTAGAACACAATGAATTTGGTTGATGGATAATAATAATTGTTACCCACAAGGATGTTTTTGAGTCAAAAGTCAAAAAGTCAAAACCCCCCAAAATACAAAACGGTGAGAAGAACATCGACAAGACTGAAGACACAGACATACTCGTAAGTTCAAATCAAACGAAACCTATCTCTTTGTGAGTAAAATATCACAGCTGACCATTATCCGGTTGCAAACATCAATATTCAATGGGTTTTTAACCTCCTGGTTGTCAGACAAATTGTTCTTTGCTTTTGTAACCTGTAAAAAAAGAGAAGCTTTTCAAAGAATTCCAGCGGGTGGTTGGAGGGAGCTTCATGTTGCCCTGGTGCTCTCCGAGCTAAAGGGGATCAGGAAGCCGATCTGTTTGTGGTGTCTGTATTGCGTCCTGTTTTTGTCCTGTATTTGTCCCATCTTGTCTTTGTTTGTTGCCAGTGTGTCGAGGGTGGTTTCCTTCATCCATTGGGCTGGCACGTCGTCATATAAGTGAAATACCCTTGAGTACGATGTTAAACCCCAATCAAACAAACAATCAAAGAATTCCAATTCATATGATATCAACAGATTTTTTTTCTTCATATTTAATCCAGAACATGTCAGCTATCGATCTCTGATATTCTCTTCAACACACTCTCATCAGTAGAAAAATGTTTTAACATATCAGTCTCTAAGGGATGCATGTGACCCGGTATAACCAATGAATGGAGAGGTCCCCCAAGGTCAACGGAGGTCATATTCTTCAAGGTCATGACCTCTATCTGCTGATCATCTGCCCCTACTCGTGCAAGGCCAACACAGATTGAATCCCTATTGAAAGCTGAAAAACAAACAAAAGTATTTTAGAAAAACAAATCAAACTGAAAATAATAAACAAAACATGAGAACCTCAACTGTTAACTTCACGTAAACAAATCCTTATTTTGTGACAGACCACACTGTTTCATAATTATGCCAGATGAAAAAGGAATAATTTGAATATGATACACCTGAAGAATTGAGTTTTTCATATTTAATGAAATACATTTGTTTCCACTTTGCTTCTCCATGAATACAAAGACACAGTCTAACATACCCAGGTCTTCTCCATCTTGTTCTTTTCTCTCCACTATTTCTAGTAGCTGTTCTGCAGCACAGTTGACTGTCATGTACCGAGGAGGCTCATAGATTTTATTACCTCTGAAAGAAAAAGTAAACATTTCAAATAGTTCTGTGTGGTTGGTGTCCACTATATTATATTCAGTTAAAGATGACATGGCAACAACGGTTTGTATTGAGGTTTAAGACCAGTACTTAAGGTTATTGCACTCAACTGACAGGGTGCCAGCCCAATGAGTGAAGGAAACTGTTCTTGACACCACTGACAATAAAGAATAAAACATGACACCCACAAGATGTAAAACAGATTGGCTTCATCTTGCACCGTAGCTCTGAATCCATAGGGGCAACAGGATGCTCACTCCCAACCACCCGCACAGGGCTACAAACCCAGTCTGCTTACATGTAAAAATACATTAATGTACATGTACCAACTATATTTTTGATTGTTTATTTTTTATGAAATTCATGGCCAACAGACACGATAACAATGTATTATGAGATACACTAAAATACAGATGAAACATGGAATAATGCAACAATAAAATGTACAATGTAAAGAATAATTTACAATCAAGAATGTTCTAAATGAGTCTAATAAAAGGAAACAGAAAATAAAATTAAATCATAGTGACAAAGTACAGTGGTCAAAAAGCTAAACTGAGAAATAACAAAGAACACTCCTCCTAATTTCCCTTAATAAAGCTTAATTTTAGGAGAATAAACTCAATATCCTTTGTGATCAACTGCAATGAGCTAATTCTGAAGTCCAGGGGCCGGTTGCTCGAAGTGCTATTGAATTTAATCCGCTATTAGATGACGTCACACCCCGCTTAAAGTCTATCGCTAACCCGGTATTAGTGATTTAATCTGGTGTTAGCAGCTAATCGTCTTTCGAGCAACTGGACACTGGGGCCCGTTCCACAAAGTGATCTTCGCCTAAGTTGATCTTAATTGCCATGGCGACCAGTACTGATGCCCTTGTGTTGTCATGGCTAAGATCGCTTTGTGGAACTATAGCCTGAACTTATAATTTTTGCATTTTTTTATTATTCTTTAAAACTATCGACTGAAGGCTAGTATACAAAACTTTTAATCTAATAAACTATGATTAAAATGGTGGTGTGCAAGAGAAATGAGTAAGACACAACAAAACCACTTTGTGTAGCCTCTAAGATCAGGAAGCGCTCATTTACCGCCATGAATAAGAACCTGTGAAGACATAGACAATAGAATCACATCACTTACTTCATCATATTCTCAATGCTCTGTTCCTTAACTTTAATATCTACAACATATCAAAGTATCATTATTCTCCTGATGATGGCAAAATAAAGCGCCGAAATATTGAGTTCAAAATGAGTTTATCATTCTTCGGAGTTACACTTAGTACTCTTGTACTATATCAAAGTATTCATTTGGTGTAATTCATACATCAAAACAATTACAAACAGCCCTGGAAGTACAAAATATCAAGCTTTGAGCCTGAAAAACTGATATATTTTATTATTTTAAATATTAATCTATATATTTACTATGTATAATGGTAGTTTTCTTCAATGACACATAAAAGCTGGTGGTTTCAGAATTGAACAGGCTTTATAAAAAAGTTAGATAACAACTCAGATAAGTGTTTTTTTTTTTTCAAAAGTCGTTTAAATTAAAGAAAATATATAATTAAGATAATAAAGTAAATGTTACACAAAAGAAAAGACACTTTCCCATTATTAAAGTGAAGAAGTTAATCATACATGGTGGAGCTTACCCAGTAAACACAGCGTGTGTAAACCAGCTTTTCTGTTACTTGCTATCTTATCATAAAAACTGTCTGGTCTCCAGGTGTCTGTCCACAGCACTATAGACACGGTTTCTCCAAAATTGTATAACTGAAATAGAAAGTGTTTTCAGGTGAGAACTTGATACTGAATATTAACATCAATAAAAGAGGTAGAAAGAAAACTCTCGGAGGGACAGAAACAGAAATAACACACCCTGATGTTATTAATATCACACTTGGAATAGTTTCAGAGCATCAACACGATTTACAAATTTCCCCCAAAACTTCATGCAGTATGGCTACATACATCAGTAACTGATGGTATCCATGTTTTGAATGTGTGCGAGACTAAAGCCACTTAATTATCTCCCTTACACATTTTTGATCATGACATAACGCTCTCATATAATTAACTCTGCGTTCCATTAAGCGGCTTTGAAGAATTTTTTATGAAATAGTCTGCCTTGAAAAAGACTAATAATATATTTGAAAGATGGATGTCTGGTATTGCTAGCTTTAAGTTGAGTGAGTTACCTTATCATATTTTAGGTAAATAAAGAGAGAAATTTGCTTACCTCCACCAGGATTCGAACCCGGGACCTTTGGTTACAGTTACACTCTACCGACTGAGCTACAGAGGCTCACAGCATAGTGAGTCCCGAATTCTTACCCAGTGAAGACAGCGATTTTCTCTCTACATAAAGCACGGACACAGGGACGCTAAATTAACATCTTTTTGATCTAGATATTACACAGTAGCCGAGTCAGAGGTGCATAGTTTTGGTACACCTTGGCGGTGCCCGTAATCTGCTCAAAAAAGTATTCAAACACTGTTTTCTCCTATCTGTTTACATTTCACTTTCAATTTTTTCAAATCGCTAAAGCCTCTTCTTTTTTTTGAGAAACTTGATGAAAATGCAGTCGCATTAGACATCTGTTGTCTGAACAAGAGGAAGCTATTTTCTGGGTTTGAAACTAGTCTGTAAATTCAATCTCATGTCTTTTGTTTACAACATATACACACATGAATATTGTAAAATTATGCCGATGTGGGCATACTGTTTTACGGAAATTAGTGAAATCCAAACCCTTTCCTCATCTTAACAAATTTGTTATCATGTTCACAACACATAGGCGTGAATATTGTAAGCAACAGCAACCAATGACATTCATTTTCACATCAGACTGACCTGTTAACCACCACAATCAATGACATTTATTTTCACATCAGACTGACCTTTAAACTACATCAACCAATGACATTCATTTTCAAATCAGACTGACCTGTAAACTACATCAACCAATGACATTCATTTTCACATCAGACTGATCTGTAAGCCACAGCAACCAATGACATTCATTTTCACATCAGACTGACCTGTAAGCCACAGCAACCAATGGCATTCATTTTCACATCAGACTGACCTGTTAACCACAGCAACCAATGACATTTATTTTCACATCAGACTGACCTGTAAGCCACAGCAACCAATGGCATTCATGATAGATGCATTGTGAACAACACGAAATGGAATCCCCCTCTCTTTGGCTCGTAACACGAGATCTGTGTGAGTTGTGGCCCTGCAGATGGGTTATAAAGAGCAATTATTTCATAACCAATTTGTAAGGCTTAATTTCTGATTTTAATAACATTTAAAATTGACAAATCTTCTCATGTTGTAGAATTAACTAGTTTCTGAAAATATCTTAATCGAAATGGCTAAAATGGGAGATGAACATGTTTCTTGAACAACTGACAGTGCCCGCAACATCATTGGCTAACAAAATAATTTCATTGAATAGTCAATGAGATAGGTTGCCATGCCTGTTACATTAGTAACACAATTTACGTCCCTTTTTAGCCACTCCCAACCCCATGAAAACAGTTAGAGGGTATAGAGTGTGTGACAAATATACTTAAGGTAGCATCCAAAGATACTCAAAAACTATTAAGAAATAGAAATTAACATCTGAGCCTATCTAAATAAGAAACTTGTAATTATGAGCTTTGAATACAGAGGAGAGTTTCTCAACCACTTGTGTTCTTCTTGTACACTATAACAGGAATAAGGTGACAGTGAGAAAGGTGGATATATCTGAGTGGATATAGTATCGTGGATAAATGTATATACATCTAACATTGAAAATTTATATTTGCGCATTTCTAAACTTGTTTATGTTTGAAAACTGATGTGAATTGGATTGATTTTTCTGCTATATAATACCTCCAGGGTAAAACTAAGTCACTCTGTGCCTATTGGCTGTTACTTCTAGAATGACAAATTTACTGCAACTTTTACAACAGCATTGCCGATTTTGGTCGCTAATTAGAAGGGTTATAGGTTTGACATATCTACTATTTCTCATGTTAAGCGATTCCATAATGTGGGATAACTTGGTTATTATGTATTTTCCTGTTTAGATATGACCACATGTCCATGTGATGATCGCCACACATTTCTGTCATATTGGTACAAATGTTGGTGTCCTTATATCATTTGATATCGTAAGTATGATAGAAGTTTTACCCAAATGGATCTCCAACCACCAGAAAGGCCACATCTTCAGACTCTGCTCCTTTAAGAATCACATCTATAGAAAGAGAAAAAGAATATACCCTCTACATATGCATCTTGATGTTTTTTTGTTTGTTTGATTGGCATTCAATGTTGTACTCATGTGTATTTCACTTATATGTATAAAAACACGATAAGTTGTCCACTTGGCGCCTTGCCTTACCCAGAGGAATAGTGGTCAAATAAGTAGATCCAATGAGGCTCAGTTCACTGGCACGCTAACCACTGAATCACATGCCTCTTAGGGCTCTGTACCTTAATACATGTTTGTTTTGTTAGATTGGGGTTTAACGTCGTCCTCAAGGGTATTTCACTTATATGACGACGTGCCAGCCACATGGGTGATGGAAACCACCCTCGACACCCCTGTCAACGAACAAAGACAAGATGGGACAAATATAGGACAATAACAGGATGCAATACAGACACCACAAAACAGATTGGCTTCCTGTTTCCCTTTAGCTCTGAGAGCACCAGGGCAACATGAAGCTCCCTCAAACCACCCACCCTTAATACATGTAAATTAGCACAGTCCTTGCTGCACAACCATCCATATGCATTATTGTTTGCTGTTTTACTGGGTGATCAACATTGTACTGAGAGGTTTTCATTTTTATTATATGACAAATTTTCTACCTCTAATCTACACCGCCGTATCTAATGCTGTGGAAAACTGAGAGATGTTATATTAAACTAGTCTTGGGATAGCAGGAATCACTATAATTCTAAGAAAACATCTAGATTTCAATTATTAAAAGTTCAAGCAGTTTAATGTCTTATGACAGCAAATGATTTTTTGTTTGTTTGATTGGGGTTTAATGCCGTACTTAAGGGTATTTCACTCACACGACGGCATGCCAGCCCAATGGGTGAAGGAAAAAAACCCAACACCACTGGCAACACACAAAAACATCACAGGACAAATACAGGACAATACAAAGACATCAAAAACATATCGGCTTTCTGTTTGTCTTTAGCTCAGAAGGCACCATGGCAACAGGAAGCACCCAACAACCCACGACAGCAAATGAAACAAGCAACTTCTAACAAAAATAGTTTCTGGATGGCACATTAACCATGGAATTTATTTTGTTACAACAATGGTAACACTGTCAGTCATACATGTACCTGCTTCTGTTTCAACAAGATCTCTATCTGCTAGAATCACTTCTCGGCCATAAAACTCCTCCTGAAAAAAAGAGAAATAATTTAATTTAAAATTCAAATAAACAAAATCTAAGAAGGCAATGCTGGTTCCATACCCAAAGGTTTAATTTGTGCTGTTCGGTTATCTCAGAAAAATCTTTTAGACCTATAATCCTTCCATACACAGATGTTTCAAGAAAGTAATGCTGGCCTGCAAATCATTCACCTTGGATCAACCAATTATGGTCTTTTAATCAGAGATAAGAGAAAAGTAAAGTTAATGATTATGGCCATTGTTTCATTTTTCTGAATCATGACATTCCCATTTTCACATGCACAGTTGATCAGAAATCTTTGCCAGTTATAGGCTCAGTGACCTGGATCTCTAGCTGAAGCGGATGCGTGAGGTCCAGGTCATTGAGCCTAACTGGCAAAGATTTCTGACAAAAACAGTCTCAAAACTGTGGAATTTACCGAAAATACATTATTGGGGCTAGGAAATGATTGTTAACTACGTTGACTTCACAGTCTGGCAGTTTAAAGTGAGTAAAATCGCTTAATTCGTTCTGTA